>CAMQGK010000568.1:11362500-11382500 GCA_947000775.1 Pterois miles | reverse complement strand
GTAATGTGTGTGTCGGTACCGTCAGTCCGCCTCACGCAGCATTCTGTCCTTTCACACCCATCTGCCGACCGACAGTCAACGTCCGTCACAAACCTGATCAGTGATGACCTTTTCACTCTCAACCGTTGTGCACGACACAAGATACTGAACCAGATCTCCAAAGAACGATACGGGACATCGGATAGGTCCGTTAAATAAACAGCTATAGCTCGACTACATCTGCGTCCTCTGGGTTTTTCAAATGGAAACGTTGCTGTTTCTGTACCGTCCACTTCACTGCTGTACACTGCAAATGTCCCCACTGTGGGACTAATGAAGGAATATCTGAACGATCCTACATATCAGTAGTATTATTACTGTTAGATTTCTGTATCTGGAAATACATGAGGAATCTGGCTCGGTGGTCTTCTCAGATCGATCATATGAAACATATCACACAACTATAAACACAGAGATATTAGCGATAGAGGAGCTGTGCCTGATTTTCATACAGTACCCACATGGCCTCTCTTAAATCCTGACTGTTCTGATAGGGCTCTACAGAAGAGAGTAACACCAGTCTATCCCATCATGCCTCTGTTCTGGCTGTGAAGCCTCACATCTTGAATGGCTGAATTACAGGAGTCTGAAACCACCGCCCCTGCAGCATGTGTGTGTTTAACGTGCTCGGTGAGGAATACATGGATGTAGATGAAATATCATACATGTACGCATTAACATACGCACACGCGCACGGCCGCGGTGTAGAGCGAGCCCTGTATTTATACTGCCGTCACACTCACAGATGTGAGGACTGAGGTGGCTTTGAAACCGATCCCCCCTCATAGGCCTGAACCCCCTAACAGGCCTGACCCCCCTCACAGGCCTGACCCACCTCACAGGCCTGAACCCCCTAACAGGCCTGACCCCCCTCACAGGCCTGACCCACCTCACAGGCCTGACCCACCTCACAGGCCTGAACCCCCTAACAGGCCTGACCCACCTCATAGGCCTGAACCCCCTCACAGGCCTGACCCCCCTCATAGGCCTGAACCCCCTCACAGGCCTGACCCACCTCATAGGCCTGACCCCCCTCACAGGCCTGACCCACCTCACAGGCCTGACCCACCTCACAGGCCTGAACCCCCTAACAGGCCTGACCCACCTCATAGGCCTGACCCCCCTCACAGGCCTGACCCCCTCATAGGCCTGACCCCCTCACAGCCTACCCCCCTCACAGCCTGACCCCCCTCATAGGCCTGAACCCCCTAACAGGCCTGACCCACCTCATAGGCCTGAACCCCCTAACAGGCCTGACCCCCTCACAGGCCTGACCCCCTCACAGGCCTGACCCACCTCATAGCCTGAACCCCTTAACAGGCCTGACCCACCTCACAGGCCTGACCCACCTCATAGGCCTGAACCCCCTAACAGGCCTGACCCACCTCATAGGCCTGAATCCCCTAACAGGCCTGACCCCCCTCACAGGCCTGACCCACTGCCCTGTGGTTACTGCGTACGGTGGTGTGTATCATCAGTTTGATTGGATGTGATATCAGCTCTGTGGCCCCGTTGATCAACTACAGTGGAGAACACGGCAATGAGCCATCACATTTTCATCAATAAATAATCAAATGTTAAAAAAAGATATATTTGGATTTGCTGCTGTAAGAAGACAGAAAACACGGTCACCTGTTAAACCGAGGCTCGACAAATGTTGCTGGTGATGGAAAGAAGAAATCAGATTTCAAATCAAAGATCCATCAGCAGCATTTGTTTCTGATTTTTATTGAAGTGAATAAAATAATAGAGTTCTTCTGCCTCATGCCTCTGGTTCATGTCCAGGTCCTCGTCCTTGTCATGGTGTTCTGTCTCATAGTGTCTCTTTCTGTCCTAGTCTCTGGTTCCAGCCACGTTGTCTCCTCCCAGCAGACAGTCAGGTCTTTACATGGTGGACTGATCTTCTTCCTCTTCCTGTCTTCAGTCTTCCTGTCGTCCGTCTTTCGTTTACCTTTTTTAGGGAGAGGTGGCTTCAGTGTTGCTGCAGTGGATGCAGTGGTAATATGAGGTTGATAATGAATGTCAGCAGATGTGGGAGGCGACGCTTGCCCGCCTTCACTGACTCTCAGCTCCAGATGTGGTAGTTACAGCTGTTTCTAGCCTATTCTGTAGATATTTAGACATCATTACATACTGCAGGATGGAGTCAGACTCATTAAAGGGAACATTTCATCTGGAAGTGTAATGTCCGTACAGAGGAGTGATGAGTTCACCCTGAAGGACTGACTCAAACAGGACTAAAACAGCCACAGGGGTTTACACTGCGTGCTAATACATAACCATCATATCAACACAGCACAGAGCCACGACTAGGGCACTGATTAGCACTACATATGCTGCATGGACTTTTTCTGATGAATTAAAAACCGTTTCTTAGTGAATCATACAAGCTTTCTGCTTCTGGGGTGGTTTTACCAAAACACTCCCGCTGCCTGTCTCTCTGTCAGTCTGTCTGTCTCTCACCACAGACTCTAAATGGTCCATTCATGGGTGTGATGGATGGCCACCAGTGTGTGTGAGAGATATGGTAAAACATATGAATACACAAACATAGTGTGCTGAGTGTGTGTCTGTGTGAAAACTCCTGAAATACATGAACACACACTCTCTCGGGGCTCGGTAGGTTGTGTGTCGGAGAGGCCCGGTAGTCGGTTTAATGACACCATTTATCTCCGAACCCTGGTGTGTGTGAGTATGAACAGCTACTGAAACAGGCCTTTGTTCTGAGGATAATAGGAAAGGTGGTGTTTAAGAGAGGGATGGATCCATGAAAGGGTCTATAAAGGCGTCTGAGGAGAAAAGACAGAAAAGGGTGAAGCAGAGTCCAGATAACTTAATGTCAATTGGTCCCAGACGGGTTGAAACATCAGGGGGTTGTAATAACCCTCATCACCCTTCTGCTCACAGAGCGTCCTCCTGACCTCGTCTGGGACGTCCAAATGTCCTCATGTCTTCAAATTTGGTTCATATTATCACTGATCACTTCGTGCTGTGAACTACAGCACACAGCCTGAGGTACAGCCACATAAGCACAGTTAAAATAATCTATGTCCATGTAAAAACATAAAAACACAACTGCAGCACCGCCGGGGTCAGCGGCCGGGCTGAGCCACACCGAGGATGCTGGCGGCAGGGTCGTTATCATGGGAGCGATGCACTGAATAAGCAGCGTCTGTAGCGTATTTTGACCCTGCTGCTCCTCATCACAGTGGAGGATTAACTCTACAGGTATGTATAAATATATAAA
Source organism: Pterois miles (assembly GCA_947000775.1). Taxonomy (NCBI): domain Eukaryota; kingdom Metazoa; phylum Chordata; class Actinopteri; order Perciformes; family Scorpaenidae; genus Pterois; species Pterois miles. Next base: position 11,379,214 of record CAMQGK010000568.1, on the reverse strand, counting down.
ACATCCTGCTAGCAGGTTATGTGGCCACGTCCACAATTCATTGATTGAATTTGGAAAAACTAGTTAGTAAATTAGTGTTGGGTGGATTATGTCTCTGTTGTTCCAGTGCTAACTGTCCCTTTTACATGGATGGAAAGCCTGTTTATTGACCTTCATGGTGATGTCCTTGTCAGGACCTCAGCACAGCTGATTACGTGGGTAGCGGACTTAGTGGACTTAGCCCAAACTCTCCCCCAGTTCTGTTTTCGGTACCGGCTCTGGTTCTGAGCTCCAGGTGCTGCCAAAATAGTCATTTCCATCATTGCTGAGAACGTCACATCCAGTCGGGGGTAGAAGGACCACAGACAGATAGAGAGACGGAGAGGTAGAGAGACGGAGAGGTAGAGAGGTAGAGAGACGGAGAGGTAGAGAGACAGAGAGGTAGAGAGATGGAGAGGTAGAGAGACGGAGAGGTAGAGAGACGGAGAGGTAGAGAGGTAGAGAGACAGAGAGGTAGAGAGACGGAGAGGTAGAGAGGTAGAGAGACGGAGAGGTAGAGAAACAGAGAGGTAGAGAGATGGAGAGGTAGAGAGGTAGAGAGGTAGAGAGAGGGAGAGGTAGAGAGACGGAGAGACAGAGAGGTAGAGAGATGGAGAGGTAGAGAGGTAGAGAGACAGAGAGAGAGAAGAGAGATAGAGAGACGGAGAGAGGTAGAGAGATGGAGACGTAGAGAGGTGGAGAGATAGAGAGGTAGAGAGACAGAGAGATGGAGAGGTAGAGAGACAGAGAGATGGAGAGGTAGAGAGGTAGAGAGACAGAGAGATGGAGAGGTAGAGAGGTAGAGAGACAGAGAGATGGAGAGGTAGAGAGTAGAGAGACAGAGAGATGGAGAGGTAGAGAGATGGAGAAAGAAAGATGAGGAGAGAGGAGAGAGCGGGGGAGAGGTAGAGAGGAGAGAGACAGAGAGATGGAGAGGTAGAGAGACAGAGAGATGGAGAGGTAGAGAGACAGAGAGATGGAGAGGTAGAGAGATGGAGATGTAGAAAGATGGAGAGGAGAGGGAGAGAGATAGAGAGAAGAGAGGTAGAGAGACAGAGAGATGAAAAGAGTAAAAAAAATGAGAGTAGAGAATGAGATGTAGAAAGATGGAGAGGTAGAGAGGTAGAGAGAAGAGGGAGAGAGGTAGAGAGACAGAGAGATGGAGAGGTAGAGAGGTAGAGAGACAGAGAGATGGAGAGGTAGAGAGATGGAGATGTAGAAAGATGGAGAGGTCTCCAGGTAGAGGAGGTGGTCATGGGAGAGAGACTCTGCTTATGGAGGAAAGGAAATCATCCCAGCAGTCTTTATGGGCCTCTCTCTCTCTCTGTCTGTCTCTCTCTCTGTCCCTCTCTCTCCATCTCTCCCTCCCTCCTTCCCATCAGTCCATCCACTCTGAGGGGAAAAGGTAACGCTCCCTGTGGTCCCATCTGCAGCCAGAGGAAGAGGAGTTTCCTCTGAAACACCAAACCTGGTTTCAGGCTCTTAATATTTGTTTAACCCTTCGATTCAAAGCAGAGACAGTCCAGTCACAGCTGGGCTGACCGAGGTACTCTGACATACTACTACTGCTACTACTACGACTACATACTTTGCTCTGTGTGTACAGTACATTACACAAACAAATGAATGTGCAGTAAATCTACACAAGATAGTGAAAAAATGTATTTCCCAAAATGTCAAACTTCTTTTTAGGTAAATTGGCAAACATGATCACTACAATTTATACACTGAGGCTGCTGCAAAAACGTGGAAAAATGATTATTTTCAAAATGATTAGGTGGCCACGTGTTCTACTAACAGGCCTGTGATATTAACCACAACCATAAACATCTCTTCCTCTTCATATGTGAGCGAGAACTAAGAGGCCGACTCCCAGTCACTGCTTCTCTACAAACGTTGTTCGTATGACAGCAAATAACTTAACACTTCACTGTGTTCTTCTATATTTATACATATATACATATACTGATACATATATTTATACAAGCTGAATGGTTGTGTTCTTCTACTCGGATCAATCACAGGGAGGATGATGATGATCCAGAGTAGATGTCACTGAAGAGAGAGAGAGAGAGAGAGAGAGAGAGAGAGAGAGAGAGAGAGAGAGAGGAAGTGTGTACATTCCAGGCTAATCCTGATAGGACGTAGCCCATTGGTCGCCAGCCAGGACTCGACTGCATACCATGTGGATGCAGCAGAAACACACTAACACACTCTTGCATGGTTTGCCAGTGCTGATTATTTATGAGCTGCTGGTTTATCGTTGTTTGTTAAGGGCTCGTGTGAAAGGATGTTGGTACTCACAAGAGTGTGTGTGTGTGTGCACACTGTAGGTGTGTGTTGGATAAATATCCCAGTAAGAGAGAGAGTTATGTAAAGAATGAATGAAAACCCGATGAAGTGAGAGTGTTGCTGGCTAAACGCAGTGTGTGTTTGCTCTGGTACAATGGGAACAAAGACAGCAGTGTGTCCTGGAGGGACAGAATATAACGTATTTATCCAACGCAGGACTTTTTGTATCCCACGTGCCATAAATCTGCAGCAGGATAACAGACTGTGATTCCCACACAGCCGCTGTCATGTGCTCGCTATTGTGCTTGACATGCTTGTTTTCTGTGTTGTTCCTGTTAGGAACAATAAGGTGTTAAAGGTCAGACTTTTACTGAGCAAACTGAATAAAATCTTTCTCTCGTGCCATCAGATAATATTCTCTATGTTGGATACGAACATAAGTTTGGCTTGAGAGTTGTTTTTGTCACAATACAAATTCAAATGTACTAAATTAATTCACCCAAATGGGAAAAAAAAGAAACTCAATGTACATTTCTTCTTGTTCAACCTTGCTGTTGTCTTTCTGTCAACATGCAGCTAATCCCGGGTCAAAATTAGCCCGGTCTGGTTTGACTGGTTTGGTTTTATGACCAATTTATGCAGAAATCCAAGTAATCCAAAAGGTTCACATACTTTTTCTTTCACCTGTATGACAGTGTAGATATAACCTCTTACAGTAAACACCCTGAGGAGAAGGAGATGTGGTCCGTGTGTCCCAGGCGTCCGACCTGCAGAGACTACTCTAGCATTACATTAGTAATGTAGTAATAGTAATTAGTGCATGTGTCCAGCTGTACACAGCACGTCTGTTTTCTCTTTTTGTGTTCTCTTCATCTACTTGTAGTTTGTTTGTTCTGCCGTCCAGGCAGTCAGGACGTTTTATTTTCATCTGCTATGACATTCACCTTAAATTAAGGTTACAGAATACACAAAGTCACAGCTTTATTTTCATCTGCACAACATATCAGCCACATCCAGCCATGTCCTACCTAAAATATGTTTATATAGTTTTAACTGTTTTTTGTGACATCCTTAAATCACAGCGAGGTCACAGGGAGGAGGTCGGGTGGATAGCTGGACTACAAACCACACAGACCGGACACTGGAGACCTGCGTCCCACATGTTCTTGGTTTAAAACCAGGAGAGTTTACAGATTGGGAAAGATTGTGGTTTGTGTTAAATATTTAAAAAGTGAAGGCAGTGTTGGGTTTTTTTTCAATGCTCAACCAAAACCAGGATCTTTCCCTGAAAGCCTAACCAGAACCATAAACAGACATAATCATGGTTTGACAGGATATTGTAGGAAAACAAATGACAAATGTTGACAGTGTGAACATTTTGTGTTGGCAGAGAAAAATCTGTAAATATAACCAATAAACATGTTTCTGTAAGACGCACCGATGACGCCGGTTCAATGAGGAGGTTCTCTAGTGATCTGGGGGGCGTTACGCTTCCTACAAAACCTTTTCCACCGCCGCTGCTACAGTAACTCTTCTGACGGTGAACTGGAGACAGTGAACGCAGCACCGTGGCTGCTACAGTAACTCTTCTGATGGTGAACTGGAGACAGTGAACGCAGCACCGTGGCTGCTACAGTAACTCTCCCGACGGTGAACTGGAGACAGTGAACGCAGCACCGCCGCTGCTACAGTAACTCTCCCGACGGTGAACTGGAGACAGTGAACGCAGCACCATGGCCGCTACAGTAACTCTCCCGACGGTGAACTGGAGACAGTGAACGCAGCACCGTAGCCGCTACAGTAACTCTTCTGACGGTGAACTGGAGACAGTGAACGCAGCACCGCGGCTGCTACAGTAACTCTCCTGACAGTGAACTGGAGACAGTGAACGCAGCACTGTGGCTCCAAGTGCACTGCGATGCACTAATCTTGACGATCAACGGTTAATAATTGGTTAACGAGGGTCGGTTATTGGTTACATCCCTACCAGCTGGTCATTGACGACCAATGGAGGGAAAACCCCCTCACTTCTTCAGAATTTAATGTTATTCATGTGGTTTTAGTGATGTTTAAACCAGGTTATTTCAGAATCAGGATGTGTTTACGCTGCAGTCAGTACAGACTACATGGTGGACAAATGACACATGTTTGTGTTGCACACTGCAGCAGCAGCATTCACAACCTTTTCCTGTCAACAGGCTGTTCTATGAGCCAGATCATCTATTAATCAGGGGACATGATTTAACCCCTAAACCCTGCTGATGTGGACCCCAGCAGCTCATGAGGTGCTACTCTGCAGATGACCCTGACCTTTGACCTCTGCTGGTGCACACCGATGATCCCCACAGATTCAGAAAATAATCTGTGATTCTGTGATGTGTGGGATAGAAACACAGCTGAAAAGGATGGGTTTCAGGCAGCTGCGTATCAGGAACTCTGCTGAGATGCAGTGAATTACGAGAAGATGATCTCAGACACTTTCCACAGCTCTCCTCTCTCTCCCGGTTTATACGGGGCTGACATCACCGACCCGTCCTCTCTTATCACCTCTCTTTTCTCCATCTGCTGTTCACACTTTGTTCCTCTCTCACATTCATCTCTGCTGCTTCACCTCCCTGTACACACTGTGTGTGTGTGTGTGGTTATTTATGGCATCTGCATGGGGAAGAAGAAGAAGAGGAGGAGTGATGGATGGACAGAGAGGAGAACAGGAAAGGCCAGATGACCTCATCCTCTCAAAGCCATCCACTGCCACCTTTCAGAGTGTGTCTTATGGAGGGTCTGCTCATTAGACGGTTTGGGGGCATTTTCCAGGTTTAATCTCTGCTGTGTCTCTGAGGTTTGAGGATGTCAGTGGGACACCTGGCTATCAGGGTGGGAACATCAGCAGCACTCTCAAGGTTTCCAAACACACACACACACACACACACACTGATACACAACATACCAGGGTCACTCTCATCGCAGGATTCAAACGTGTGTTTGTCAGAAGTGTGACAACAAGAAGAAAGGATGAGAGGAGGACTGGCCAGTATGAGGTAGGAGGAGAAAGGATGGAGTGGTGAGGATGGAGGGATGAGGAGGAGGATGCTCAGCTAAAACCAGGATCTTTCCCTGAAGGCCTATCCTGAGCCATAAACAAAGGGAATCATGGTTTGAGAGGATAATGTAAAACTGATGGAAAATGTTGACAGTGTGAACATAAGACTGAAGATTGTGAATTTCTCCACTGTGGGACAAATAAAGGAATATCTTATCTTATCTTATCTTAAGACGCGAGGTGCACCGACGACGGCGTTTCAATCAGAAGGTTCTCTCGTGTTCTGGGGGGCGTTACGCTTCCTGTTCCTGTTTGCTGATTAATTGTATACGACCAGAATTTTTAGGCAACCTGATCTCACAGGAAGGCGTATAAACACAATCATATCAGCAGGTTTTTGGATATGTGCAAATGTACACAGTCCACCGCCGGTTTCCTACTCTGCACAGCTTGGGAGTATTAGCAGAACATCATGCATGAGGGCAAATGTAAATGTAGTCACTGTTAGGGCTGTAACAACACATCGATCTAGATCAATATATTGATTCACTGATCAGAGAAGCAATATCATCGACACACATCATAATCTTTAAGATTCCCTTTATTCTGAAAGTACCTCTGTGTCACCAGTTTCAGACCAAATGCTGCTTTTTTCCTCAGAGCCCGTCGTAAAATCATCAGATCACATTTCAGTTGTTTTCAGTGTAAAAAAGGATCATGAGCTGCTCGGACTGATGCTTGATGGACATTTCTTTTCACGTGTGCGTCTCATTTGATATGTTTCTGCCATTAATAATTGGTACATCTGTCTTTAAGCTGTTTTCTGTGTAGATAGATAGAAATAAAAGTCCAACATGCAGCCCAGCTTTATGAGAACTGAGCCAAGTTTAACATGTTAATGTGTGTGTGAGAGCATCAACCTTTAGGAAGGACTTATGTGAAAAAAAAAACAAGTGAAGGAAAAATAGAGGAACGTTTCAGAGAAAGAGCGACTGATGAAAAGAGAAGAGACATCGTACTTAAAGAAACGAGTGCTGCCGCTCTGGATGGCAACGTAACGACGGCGCGTGACGACAGGTTTATATTCTGTAAGAAGTCAGACCTCGCTGAGTGTTGGCTGTGTGAGGGAGAGGAAATAAAGACAGGAGCAAAGAGGAGGAGAAGAAGAAAGAGGGCAGGAGAGGCTGAGGGGTTGATGGAAGAGAGAAAAGAAAAATAACACTGTCAGATTTTCTGCTTCACCTGATTTAACTGGATGGAGAGAGAAAGAAAGAAATGGATCACTGAAAGGAAGAGAGAGAGAGAGAGAGAGAGAGAGAGAGAGAGAGAGAGAGAGAGAGAGAGAGAGAGAGAGAGAGAGAGAGAGAGAGAGAGAGAGAGAGAGAGAGAGAGAGTGAGAGAGTGAGAGAGGAAGGAAGCCTGTGTGAGAAATAAAAAGGCTGTATTTTAATTAAATGTGTACATTTGCAGCTGAAGAGGAGCGTCAGCGGTGCTGGATGCAGCCGGATCCACCAGAACGTCCTTCACCACCTCCAGACGGCTCAGACACAGACCTCCTCCCAGCAGTCACATTTTATTCAGTCATCACACCAAGTAGTGACCGACTGGGCAGAAGTGAAATGCTTCTCTATGTCTGTATACTTTGTTACCATGGTAACCCTCTCCAACCTGTAAACACCTAAAGATGATATAGATGTGACAAAATGATCAGACTTCATACATCATTAGAACCTGATTCTAACCTGGACCTTAACACCAAGTCTGAACCCTCAAACAGGTCTCTGAAGGTCCGTCTGAAGGTGAAGACTGGCCCTAATGTCCTCACTTTCCAAAAGGTCCTCTCTCGAAAGGTCTGAAACTCAAACTTAATACAGCGTGTTAATACAGCGTGTTAATACAGCGTGTTAATACAGCGTGTTAATACTGTGTGTTAATACTGTGTGTTAATACTGTGTGTTAATACTGTGTGTTAATACAGCATGTTAATACTGTGTGTTAATACTGTGTGTTAATACTGTGTGTTAATACAGCGTGTTAATACAGCGTGTTAATACAGCGTGTTAATACAGCGTGTTAATACTGTGTGTTAATACAGCGTGTTAATACAGCGTGTTAATACAGCGTGTTAATACTGTGTGTTAATACTGTGTGTTAATACTGTGTGTTAATACTGTGTGTTAATACAGCACGTTAATACTGTGTGTTAATACAGCGTGTTAATACTGTGTGTTAATACAGTGTGTTAATACAGCGTGTTAATACTGTGTGTTAATACCGTGTGTTAATACAGCGTGTTAATACTGTGTGTTAATACCGTGTGTTAATACAGCGTGTTAATACCGTGTGTTAATACCGTGTGTTAATACAGTGTGTTAATACCGTGTGTTAATACCGTGTGTTAATACAGCGTGTTAATACCGTGTGTTAATACCGTGTGTTAATATCGTGTGTTAATACAGCGTGTTAATACCGTGTGTTAATACCGTGTGTTAATACAGCGTGTTAATACAGCGTGTTAATACAGCGTGTTAATACCGCGTGTTAATACCGTGTGTTAATACAGCGTGTTAATACTGTGTGTTAATACCGTGTGTTAATACAGCGTGTTAATACCGTGTGTTAATACCGTGTGTTAATACCGTGTGTTAATACCGTGTGTTAATATCGTGTGTTAATACAGCGTGTTAATACCGTGTGTTAATACCGTGTGTTAATATCGTGTGTTAATACAGCGTGTTAATACAGCGTGTTAATACCGTGTGTTAATACCGTGTGTTAATACTGTGTTAATACCGTGTGTTAATACCGTGTGTTAATACTGTGTGTTAATACTGTGTGTTAATACTGTGTGTTAATATCGTGTGTTAATACAGCGTGTTAATACAGCGTGTTAATACCGTGTGTTAATACCGTGTGTTAATACAGCGTGTTAATACTGTGTGTTAATACCGTGTGTTAATACCGTGTGTTAATACCGTGTGTTAATACCGTGTGTTAATATCGTGTGAATACCGTGTGTTAATACCGTGTGTTAATACCGTGTGTTAATACCGTGTGTTAATACAGCGTGTTAATACCGTGTGTTAATACCGTGTGTTAATACCGTGTGTTAATACTGTGTTAATACCGTGTGTTAATACCGTGTGTTAATATCGTGTGTTAATACAGCGTGTTAATACCGTGTGTTAATACCGTGTGTTAATACAGCGTGTTAATACAGCGTGTTAATACCGTGTGTTAATACCGTGTGTTAATACTGTGTGTTTTTTTTTTTTTTTTTTTTTTTTTTTTTTTTTTTTTTTTTTTTTTTTTTTTCTTTTCTGTTTTGTGTTAATACCGTGTGTTAATAAGTGTTAATACCGTGTGTTAATACCGTGTGTTAATACCGTGTGTTAATACCGTGTGTTAATACTGTTTATATTTTAATACCGTGTGTTAATACCGTGTGTTAATACCGTGTGTTAATACCGCGTGTTAATACCGTGTGTTAATACCGGTGTTAAACCGCGGAAACCCGGAAACCGTAAACCTAATACTTTGTAATACCGTAATACAGCGTGTTAATACCGTGTGTTAATACCGTGTGTTAATACGTGTGTAATACCTGTGTGTTAATACTGTGTTAATACGGGAAACCGGAAACCGGAAATTTTTAATACCGGAATACCACTAATACCGTGTGTTAATACCGTGTGTTAATACCGTGTGTTAATACCGTGTGTTAATACCGTGTGTTAATACAGCGTGTTAATACTGTGTGTTAATACCGCGTGTTAATACTGTGTGTTAATACCTGTGTTTTTTTTTTTTTTTTTTTTTTTATATTGTGTTAATACTGTGTGTTAATACGTGTTAATAGTGTGTTAATATGTGTTTATAAGGTTAATAAGTGTAATACCGTGTGTTAATACAGTGTGTTAATACAGTGTGTTAATACCGTGTGTTTATAGGGAAATGTAAATGGTTAATACAACATGTTAATACAGTGTGTTAATACCGTGTGTTAATACCGTGTGTTAACACCGTGTGTTAATACCGTGTGTTAATACCGTGTGTTAATACTGTGTGTTAATACCGTGTGTTAATACCGTGTGTTAATACCGTGTGTTAATACCGTGTGTTAATACCGTGTGTTAATACCGTGTGTTAATACAGCGTGTTAACACCGTGTGTTAATACGTGTGTTAATACCGTGTGTTAATACCGTGTGTTAATACTTCCGTGTGTTAATACCGTGTGTTAATACCGTGTGTTAATACCGTGTGTTAATACCGTGTGTTAATACCGTGTGTTAATACCGTGTGTTAATACCGTGTGTTAATACAGTGTGTTAATACCGTGTGTTAATACAGTGTGTTAATACCGTGTGTTAATACCGTGTGTTAATATTGTGTGTTAATACCGTGTGTTAATACCGTGTGTTAATACCGTGTGTTAATACCGTGTGTTAATACCGTGTGTTAATGCCGTGTGTTAATACCGTGTGTTAATACAGCGTGTTAATACCGTGTGTTAATACCGTGTGTTAATGCAGAATTAATAGAGTCGGTAGAAAGAAAAGACTGCTACAGACTGCAGGAAGGTGTCCAGTGTGAGAGCTGCACATGTGGATACGTAACCGAACTGTGGTCTAGACGTAGCTACTCGTCATTTTATCTTTTGGAGACAGCAGAAGGAGTCCGAGCGGCTCACAGGTTCAACGCCAGCTCAGAGACGAGGTCGGATGGCCATGCCGAGACGTTACCAAAGCAGCATCCGCACAAACACACACAGACACACAACTCCAACAACAATGAATGTGTTTCATCCAGGACTCACAAACAGGTGTGCTGCCTCTCTACGGATCATCTGATCCACATCAGAGACAGACCAGCAGAGTCTGAACCGAAGCTGGTCTGTTCCCACAACTCAACATGTAGAGACACTAAACACAGCCCGAAGTGATGTGGAGGATGTTACCAGAAACACACCATGATGTGTGTTTAAACACACAAACTGTCACCCAGATAAATTAGGACTTTGATTCTCACACACATACAAATCATTCACATCCATAAACACAGTTATAGAAATGACTCCTATAAGCACCTTATCTGTCCTTTACTCAGCCACACACAATCTTAAATACGATCCAGACTAATAGCTGATGATGACTAATGGGTCCCATTTCAGCCTGTTCACGGCCAATCTGCTCCTAAACCACGATGACTCGTTATCTGATTGGTCAAACGCCAGGAAGTAAGTCTGAGGTCGGACAGCGCTGAAAGACTCAACCAGCAGCTGCTGCAGGAGGCACTTCGGGTTAACGTTTTCTTTAAAAGTGCTCGATTTCTGTATAAGACAACGAGCTGGACTGTCTGAAGGAAAGTATACCTTTAGTTAACCAACATTATGTTATTGTGATCTGCAGGTATTACGTCCCTCAGCGTCTGATACGACACACAGATGTACCTACAACGTAAACCCGTCTCCGTCAATATCAGTGTATCAAAGTGATCAGGGAGTGGGATGACAAAATATAAATACATAATATATAAGGAGGGGCGGTGGATGGGTCAAACAAACACAGGGCACGTTTTACTTTCACTTAAACATAGTAATGTTAAGATAAGTCCTAACAGATTTATATACATATTTACAGATTATCTATATATTTACAGATCTATGCATTTAGATTAGATGTATGTAGGCATTTACAGTTTTCCAGTTTTTATTTTTGGGTAGATTTTTCTGCTCATTTTGTGTGTTTCTTGCTGTCTAATTTTTCTTGTATTTTTTTTAATGATGTTAGTTTTGTTTTCATTCTGTATCAGCCTTTGGCTTCTTGACCTCTCCTGACACATTTCTTATTTATTTTTTTTTTATTGAGTGCAATTTTTGCGGTTTTATGTGTCTTAAAAAAATAAATAATAATAAAAGAACGTGTATTTATTTTTCTTTTAATATGTCTTCATGTTGGTGGCACCTGGAGGTTGGAGGATATTATTACACATTATATTACAGCTTCAGCAGTAAGAGCGAGCGATGCCATCTCGGTTGTTATCTCTTTCTCAGGATGAGCAGCTCGGTGTTTGAGGGGTTAAACCATGCTCTCATAGGCAGGTCATGTCTGGGTCAATCTCTCTGGCTCCAGCACTTCCCTGCTTAACCCCTTCATATCCCCCCGTCTCCGCCGAACACACAAACAACCTGCAGCTACTGTCTGTCGCCACCAATCCGACAACGCACGAGTGTCTGTGTGCTTTAGGCTGAACGCATCAGATTCACCCTCTGAATATAAGATAAGATAAGATATTCCTTTATTAGTCCCACAGTGGATAAAGATGCATTTTAAATGCAAACATACTGGTGACTTTGCATATTTTGCGTAAACAACACGCAAACTTGCATCCTTTTAAAGTTATTGTTAAAGTTGTAAAAATGAAACACAACACATTTAATATGTGACAGAATGACGTTAATATTTTCAAAACTGCTTGTCGTGATGCATTCAGGGATGCTCAGACATCTAAGATTTGAGACATTTTCAGATATTCTGACAAAAATGTGAAATTGCTTTTATGTTTGAGTCATTATTTCTTTCAGGTAATTTCCGCTAGACATGCACCGATCGATCAGCCGCCGACCAAAACCAGGCAGATTTCAGCTGATCGGCTGTGATCGAAGATGTTTGATACATTAACAGATCTGATTATGCATATATGTCTTCTGAATACACTTTTGCAGATTCCTGGACACATCTGTAAAATCTCAATATGCATTTCGAGATTATTTTACATATTTCCAGATCTAATTCTGCACATTCAGTACACATGCAGTTACAGTTGCACATCTCTGGATCTGGTGCAGTCAGCTCTAACGGTGACACGGTTTCTTCCTGCTGAGAGGTGGCGCTCAAATGTCTAATTTGGATAAATCAATAAATGTTTCACATTTGACTTAGAGCGCTACACTGTCGACACCATATCATAAATGCCATTTCACACTTATATTGCTGATACATGATTATGCACGTTTAATTACCAAACAAATATTTTGTTATGAATGTCACACAAAAACACACCCTAGCGTACACCTACGCTCACAGGCTCCCTGCAGACATTCCAGTGGTTGCAGCAGATTGGCTTTGATGGATGGAGGCAGTCAGCACTGGTCCCACTGGGACCTTCCCAGTTAATTACTGTCTGTCGCCACACACATAACAGGCATCGTAGGCTTTGATGTGAACATCCAATAGTGACAAGGTCCTCAAGGGGATACACACCAGTGTGTCTGTGTGTGCGTCTGCATTCCACCACAGTACTTGCGTGCTTTGAAAACTGCATCTAAAAATATAATATCATATATAATTGCATGTTTGTGTATGTGGAAGTGCTATAGGTGTGTGCAGCGTACATTTTAATGTGCTGTGTGCAGTCTGAGGATTATATTTATGTCTTTCTCTGGATGTACTCTGAGATCCATGTGTGTGCTTTGAAGTGTGCATCCTCGCTGGAAGCCAGCTACAAAAACTGCATACACCCAAAGTGACAAAGTATTTCAAGGAATATAAATGTGTGTGTGTGTGTGTGGTTGCCCCATAAAAAAATACTGTGCAGGAATGCTCAGTTTGGTGATTTGACAAAGAACCACATGTATAATTATACCTCAGCTATCTCAACCTCAGTGATTCCAAAAATTTGTCTGAGCCACTTCCAGAGCAGCATGAACCGACAAGGAATCTGTGAAATGAAACCCCCCCAAAAGACGCAAACTAACTCTGGTTTGGGTGTTTTTCATGAACATGTTTGCTTTTGTTGTGTTTTCGGGCCTGAAGGGCCATTCATCCACACACGGCAGAGCCAGCAGGAAGCCTGTAAACTACTCTTGTTGTTGTGTTTTGCAGTTGGTACCGTACGTCTTAATCACGGAGGAGCTGTGGAGACACAAAGCACCTCAATGCATCAATGCAATCTCCTTTTCCACCAAATTAGCAGGTACAGTATATGCAGGGTTTTATATGCCTTTTTTTCTGTCATGTCACGTTAAATGTCACGAACAGGGTTAGTGGAGCAGCACCACGGCCAGTGAACAGATTACGGTGGTTAATGTTCATTCTTTTATATTTCTGTTACTTATTCGGTCTCTCTTTCAAACGGTCGAGCGCTGCTCGGACGGAGACAGACGGGATTCGTGGCTGAGACAAAGACAAAGACTTGCTGAATTTGCTGTGGAAAACTCGCGCGCTCACACAGGTGTCCATCGCTGCTGATTGGAGCTGGAGCCGGTGAATACCTGCGACTACTGCAGAGTCATTTGTCCCAGGAATAAATGCCACTTATTCCCAGTAAAGACGAAAGCCAGATGTTAGTGGGTGTTAGTGGGTTTTTGTCCAGTGAGATGACTGGATGTGGGAAGTGGGGGAGCTCCAGCGCCCTGAGGTATTATAAAAATCAGCACTTCATAATAAAACAAGACTGAGTCTACCGCCATGCTAGCAGCTCTGTACTTAGGTACAGTGGTATTTGAGATAAATGTTTAGCAGCTACACTATTTACCATTTTTACACCTTAGTTTAGTGAGTTAGCATGCTGACCACAAAGTGTAGCTGAAACTGATGGAAACCTTTAGATTTGCAGGTACTTTGTCATAAAAATGTTTTTATAACGTCTGAATCAAATAGCTGTCAAGACATTTCACTCAAACAACAAACAGCGTATCGACCTCATGGTGGCTGCTGAAGGAAAAGTCACAGGACAACACTGGGGACTCATTAATGTCTGCACAAAACTTTGTGCTAATCCATCTGGTAGATGTTGAGATATTTCACTGAAACTCTGACCTGCTGGTGGCACTGCATGAAAAGTCAAAGGATCATTAACATCATTAGGATTAATCCTCTCGGGATCATGAATGTCTGCACTGTTGAGATGAATCTTGGAAAGAAAAAACCCTTGATCAACCAGCTCATCTCATCACTACTACAAGTCCCAGAATGCATCACTGAGCAGAGCAGGCTGCTAATCACTGAGGTAAGGCCACCTGTGAGGAAGGCAGCTCTCACTCTGCCCTGGAAATGAACAATAAGATAAGATATTCCTTTATTAGTCCCACAGTGGGGAAATTTACAATGAAACACCTCAACAAGAAAGAAGGCAATTCAGCACATGGCTCCTCCTAAAGACATCACTGGTATTTGATTATATTTGATGGTAGTGAGATTTGTTTGTTAACGAATTACTTATTTGTTTGAATTTTCAAACTAGCAATTATTTCCTCACTTTGTGCATCTTTTAAATGTATGTATAAATTAAGTGTAGGGATTGTTTGCTCAACTGGCTGCATGTATTTCAGTTTGGATTTGTTTAAGGAAATGTGCAGCTATTTTTAAGTTGTTTGTTAAAAAATAAATAAATAAATAATTAAAAAGAAAAATTAAGTGCTTGAGCACACATTTTGCATAAAACAGTATGTAAATATATATGCAAATGTTAATTTAAAAATGTTTAACTATTTAACGTTTCATGGTTAAATAGTTAAGTTAAAACAATTAAATTAAGTTAAAATAATTGAATAGTTAAGACTTAAAAACAGTTAAAATAGTCATTGATTGATTGATTTCTGTCCTTTATGATTGATTTCTATCTTTTATGATGACTGATGCACTGTTTTAATTGATTGATCATTTTGATCACTTAAGCAAAATATCAAACTTGTGGATGTTTTGGTTTGTTTTGAGTCACTTGTGACTAATTTTTTGTGTTTTTTTGTTTGTGTCTTGAAGGTTTTCAACCTGATGAAATCCAATCAATCAAATAATCAAACAAGAAAATAAAATTAAAGATTGAGTTGGAAGTGAAGACTTGTTCTAGCGTCCTTTGGGGTTTATGGAACCAGGCCATTTCAAGTTGGGCAGGAGCTGAAATACAGCCGATAACTTGACATGCACAATATTTCACGGCAATGCATCCAGTAGTAGTTGAGATATTTCGGTCTGGACCCAAGTGGTGGACCGACTGACTGACAGACTGTGCTATCCCATCAGGATACCTGCTGATATGAAGTGATGCTGGCTGATGAAACAACGGCAGAGCAGCGCCAGGCCTCCAACCAGCTACATGCGACTACATGCTTTTAGGAGGGAGGACCAATTTGACTGCATAAACACTTTCTCCAAAACACACAGCGATAAACAGACTGACACATAAACTGAGCTAAACATGTGGACACCACAAACACACACACTTATACGCAAATGTCAAAACTTCGGTCCTCAACGTGCACACACACACACACAGACTTACAAACACACAAGCAGCAGCCTTACATCCCTCCAGACAGACATGCAGTGCTATAAACATGGGCACATAGCTCCCTGCACCGCAAATGATGGAAAAATAGCTCTGTGTGTGTGTGTGTGTGTGTGTGTGTGTGTGTGTGTGTGTGTGTGTGTGTGTGTGTGTGTGTGTGTGTGTGTGGGGAGACGGTGGTTTGTTAAGAGTCTTGAAATGAGCTCATGCACATATATTAGCTTGACACTGTCCGTACGCCGGATGCCTCTGCAGCCTCACACGGCGGAGAGGTCAGGTTTTGGCGTCCACCTCGGCTGTCTCTTCCTGTGGGCGGAGCCTAGCTGTCTTTGTCTGCGTTAAACCCTCT
This sequence comes from Pterois miles, assembly GCA_947000775.1. Lineage (NCBI taxonomy): Eukaryota > Metazoa > Chordata > Actinopteri > Perciformes > Scorpaenidae > Pterois > Pterois miles. The sequence continues at coordinate 11,363,226 of CAMQGK010000568.1, read as the reverse complement.
TCCTCCTCTGCCAGCCAGCGCAGCACCAGCTCAGCACATAGCATGTGCATGTATGTGGGGGGTGAACGGCAATCTACGGCTACACATGTGTGGGTTTTAATGTGTGCATATGTAAGTGAGGGAAAAAGAGGCTTGTATCTGCACATTCCTGTTCTGACCCACGTGTGTTAAAAAAAAAAGCATGGTTTCTAGGATGGATCTCTCCATCCTAGAAACCATGCTACGGACACAAGCCTGCCTGCAACATGCAGACAACAAAAACTTTGGTACGTGTTATACCTGCAACACATCGCTCTCAGTGCTCATTGGCTGCAGCTCCCTGTTAGATATTTAGCCTGCTAAATGTCTGGAATGTGTCAGCGACGCGACGCAGAGTCGTGTTTGAACAGTTCACACGAGTTACGAGCATCGAGCCGGCAATTTTCCTCCGATATGGAGATTTGTCGGAAAATCAGGACTAAAGTTGTGTAGTGTGAACCAGGCATTACAGGCAGTACTAGCAGCACAGCAGCAGTATTATCAGTAGTACTATAGTAACAGCAGGTGATGTACCTGTCCTCCAGGTGAAGGTGTTCGGTGTGTTTGTGGACCGAACCGACGACTCTCAGTCAACCAATTCATTAAAGCCAAGGGACCACACCACCGAACCACAACCTGCGCCTGGTTACTCTGGCACGTGTGTGTGTGTGTGTGTGTGTGTGTGTGTGTGTGTGTGTGTGTGTGTGT
>CAMQGK010000568.1:11307500-11357500 GCA_947000775.1 Pterois miles | reverse complement strand
GATGAGTCCGCTACTGAGCCCTGAAACCAGAGTAGATACAGGCTTCAACCAGCTGATGAGTCCGCTACTGAGCCCTGAAACCAGAGTAGATACAGGCTTCAGCTGATGAGTCCGCTACTGAGCCCTGAAACCAGGGTAGATACAGGCTTCAGCCAGCTGATGAGTCCGCTACTGAGCCCTGAAACCAGGGTAGATACAGGCTTCAGCTGATGAGTCCGCTACTGAGCCCTGAAACCAGAGTAGATACAGGCTTCAGCCAGCTGATGAGTCCGCTACTGAGCCCTGAAACCAGGGTAGATACAGGCTTCAGCTGATGAGTCCGCTCCTGAGCCCTGAAACCAGGGTAGATACAGGCTTCAGCCAGCTGATGAGTCCGCTACCGAGCCCTGAAACCAGGGTAGATACAGGCTTCAGCTGATGAGTCCGCTACTGAGCCCTGAAACCAGGGTAGATACAGGCTTCAGCCAGCTGATGAGTCCGCTACCGAGCCCTGAAACCAGGGTAGATACAGGCTTCAGCTGATGAGTCCGCTACTGAGCCCTGAAACCAGGGTAGATACAGGCTTCAGCCAGCTGATGAGTCCGCTACTGAGCCCTGAAACCAGGGTAGATACAGGCTTCAGCCAGCTGATCCTCATCAGCTGCTTCTCCTCACAGATAATGAAGCAACCAGCCTGCTGAGTGGCAGCTGACGCTCACAGCAAAGCTCTTATCATGTGAAGGCAGCTTTAATGTAATAAAGCTGTTATTCCTTTATGTCACATTTTCATTTTTACAAGTCAGCTGCTGCATAACTGCGCAGTATTAATTACTCCAAATACAAGGGGACTAAAATGGTGAGCACATTTTCAGTTTCAGCTACCAAAAGCTGATACCTGGTTTCCAGCCTGGCAAACACTTTTAACAGATAATACATGATGCAGTAGAGGTAGTTATCAGGAGGGGAGAGGTACAACAGGCTGAAACATAGCCTGCAGACGGAAATATGATTTATTGTTGATATGAAAAATAATTAGTGCTGCATTAATCACTGCTGAAGATATACTCCAAAACTAGTTTACCATTTCCTCGTCCTCTCTACGGTTGCAAACTAAGATTTGTTTGCCTGCGATCAACGTGAAGAGCAGATTATTTCTGCTTCCTGTCCCTGATTCCTACAGTATGAAAGAGAGAGAGAGAGAGAGAGAGAGAGAGAGAGAGAGAGAGAGAGAGAGAGAGAGAGAGAGAGAGAGAGAAAGAGGCCTACACTTCCCAAGACACCCGTGGAAAAGTATACTCTACGATTCATTGCTTCCTTCTCGCCAAATTAAAGGTCCCTTGTTAAAAAAAATGGGGGAAGGGGTGAAGGGTGAAGGGATTCAAGGGGCAACAAAGAGGGGCTTTTATTACAGAGCAAAACAGCCTCTGATCGCCCCTACGGGGTAAAACATCAGTCACCTCTGTGAGACCGTCTGCACGATGACAGCCTTGTCATTTTTTAGTGTGTCAGCATATCCTTCGTTTCTTAACCATCTGACCGAAAAACAGACTCAGTAAATGAAACGAACATGAAACTATTGGTAAGATTATGGAGATATATCCACACAGACGTTACTACTACATCACAGACAACTTATATGCTCTACACTCCCTGAAGAGCTTATGTGAAAACAGAAACAACTACCGGAGTAATGAGTAAAAGAAGAAGTGTGTGTTGGTCCCCGTCACTGGAAATTAACAAAGTCCTTCTGTAAGAACTGCAGGTCATTTATTTTACAGAGTGGTAGATTTAGCTTATTTTACTGAACAGCGTGTCGCGTTCTGCGGTTGCGTCCAGGCCATGGAAAGTCAAACGGAGTCCAGCTAACCCAGTTAACGTGTTTTGAAACCATTTTCATGTGGATTAGGCGAACCACCGGCAGCCTTGGATGTTGGAAGGCATTAGCCCAACCGCTAGCCGCCACAAAGGCCCCACCACCAATATGTCAGAGCGCATTAACCTAACTACAGCTTCTACATTAACGGTCCAGCTTCCACGATGCTGATGAATGATTGTCTGTCACCAACAACTTGTTTTTCTTGATCTCCAACATAATGTTTAAACACCTTGTCAAGTTTAAGGGGAAATATTTAGTTTGGGTAATAATATTTAAATATAATCACGTGCTATTTTCATGAATGAATGTATTGACTGTAACACACTGTAATGTAATGTATAGTTATAAATATACTATATACTATAACAGAATACTTAAATACTGTGGTAACTTGTAGAAATATTCATGTCCCAGTCATGCACATAGTTTCGGTCCTGGCTGATCTGACTGTAACTGCAGTTACTGGTATCTGTTTAATCCGTTTATAGTGCAACCAAGGAAACCAAGGGTTGAATCATTAAGGTCAAACTCACTACATCTGGGTATCTGGAGTTCCTACCAACCCATACACTGTGAAACAACCCTGTCAGTTGTATTGTGGGCTGTCGAGATCAGAAAACAGCTGGAGCCGATCCCAGCACACATCGGGCAAAGGTGGGGTTCAACCTGGATGTAATTGCAAGCAGAAATATTGTACAATTTATTTAAAAAATGAGTTCAGTAACAAAAACATCTGCTTGTTCATCAATATATCTGCAGCACGTAGACACAAAAATACTGTATGTGGACACACACTCACATTTCTTGTTATTATAACATAAATATATGAATTTATGAGATTCAGAAACTCTCATCATTACTCATCCATCAAAATAATCCTCAAGTGATTAATAAAGGTTATACAAATATGATCAAACCCAGTTTATTCCATTAGCTTGTTTAATTTGTCTGTGAGTGATTAGAGAGGAGAACTGTAGTCAAACAGATCAATGAGCTCTGATCTAACGTTCAGTCTGTGGCGTATAAACTGTTATATATAAACTTTGTGGTGGGAGTTGAGAGGGGCAGAACTCTAGTCCAACAGATCAATGAGCTCTGATCTAACGTTCAGTCTGTGGCGTATAAACTGTTATATATAAACTTTGTGGTGGGAGTTGAGAGGGGCAGAACTCTAGTCCAACAGATCAATGAGCTCTGATCTAACGTTCAGTCTGTGGCGTATAAACTGTTATATATAAACTTTGTGGTGGGAGTTGAGAGGGGCAGAACTCTAGTCCAACAGATCAATGAGCTCTGATCTAACGTTCAGTCTGTGGCGTATAAATATATAAACTGTTATATATAAGGGGGGGGCCGCCCAGATCAATGAGCTCTGATCTAACGTTCAGTCTGTGGCCGTTTAAACTGTTATATATAAACTTTGTGGTGGGAGTTGAGAGGGGCAGAACTCTAGTCCAACAGATCAATGAGCTCTGATCTAACGTTCAGTCTGTGGCGTATAAACTGTTATATATAAACTTTGTGGTGGGAGTTGAGAGCCCCCTCATCTTTCTCCTATACTAGGGAGTGAGAGGGGCAGAACTCTAGTCCAACAGATCAATGAGCTCTGATCTAACGTTCAGTCTGTGGCGTATAAACTGTTAGTGATCAGCAGCTGATCAGCTGAGATCATGTGGTAGATGAGTCCCCACTTGTCAGACTAGTGACGACTAGTCAGACTAGTGGCAACTAGTCAGACTGTAGCGTTACTTGGATAAGGGGCGAAACGTCTTCAGAGACAAATCTAAGTCCAGTTGCCTTCGAGTCAGTTGATGTCAGAGTGTTCCTGATATGTTCCTTTATAAAAAAGACAGTTTAGAAGCTGAACACAGACACCAGCTTTAATCTTCTGCACCATGTACCAAAAACGGGGATCAGTACAATATAATGAAAGATTTACGGACACATTTTTAAAATTATTATTAACTTCAGTGCAACCGCTACGACGTAGAGAGGACTTCTAGTCGTCGCTAATTTGCAGACCATCAGTGCTCTTTTATCAAACTGAATATTCTTGCATGAGAAACACTGAATGTCTCCATAAATATCTAATAAACACTGTGTGTGATCATGTTTATGTTGCAACATACTCGATGTTATCCCGACGTCTCGCTCCTTCTCACCGGCTGTTCAAACATCAGCTGCTCTTTTTGTTCAACGTTATGGAGTCCAAACGTTGTACAGCTGAACTGAGCCATGAAATGTTCGAACACAACTGGTAGTTATACCATAAACTACATGAGATTAACGGTTATATCTCAAAACATAGCTGCTGTGGCCTTAATGTGAAAAGCAGCAGGGGGGTGCGAAGGCCGAGTCCTCCTCGCTGGAAGCTGGACTTCCTACATGGGCCTCCCAGAGGAAGAGCGCTCATTCCTGCTGGAAGGTTCCCTCAGGAGCTGCTGCCTGAATGGACACTACTGCAAAAACACTGCCTCCTTACCACATGTTACACCACCTGAGGGGAAACACACACATCTGGGTTTCCACCTCTGAAAGACCGTCTGGTTTGTTGATGGTTATCGTAGCCAGAATAGCTCCTGCCTCTCTAACCCCCCTTCCTGAATCTCTTCCTCCGTCTCTTTTAGCCATAATTCATAGAACTAATCAACACGCCTCAGATTAATTAAATTGCCTCCATGAAACTCCCTGTTGCGTCATACTGGCTTAATAAAGAGCTGATATATTTTTCCCATAGCAGCTGCTGTTATTCCACTTCACATGTCGCCTTCTTCTCCTTGAGCTGATTCTCAATGCTGCAATGATTCGCACCATCAAATCTCCAAAATAATAATAATAAAATTGGACACACTAAGACATACAGTATATAAAGGACAGAGTGATTTTACATTAATACGCCATTAACTCTTGACTTTCTTCGGCCAGTCACTGCTCAATATCACACATTCACAACTTTTTTGACTACTGTGATGAGTTACAAATGTCTGCTCAAAATCCTGAAACGTTTTGGTGCACAGATGATGACGAAATGGACCAGTTTCATTTAAATGTTTAGGAGTCAGGATGGTTAATATGTATGTATATATATATATATATATATATATATATATATAAAATAATCAGAACCTCCTAAGCCCACCTCCTTTGTGGGCTTCTATTCATTTTCAAACATCCCCACACTTCAGGAAACTGAAGAAAGCGTTTGTTGAGAGTCAGAGCTGTCAGGAGACGAGGAAGCGACTCATCGGTATCATGAGTCAGGTGAGTCTCTACTCAGTGAAACCAACGACAACCTCGACCGTTTCCAAACCCAAACTGTGGTTGTGTTGCCTAAACTTAACTTCCTGTGAAAACAGAGTATTATTTTGAAAGGAAACTTGGCAGGTAACCAGTGTCAGTGTATTGACACGCCGTCCGTGGTCAGAGAGGTAACCCGTCCATCAGTCTGTCTGTCATTAATGTGTTTTAAAATTCATATTTATTTATTAAAACAAGTGCAGCCGAACGTCATCATAAAAGAAGATATGGAGAATGAAGTGTCGGCTTTCTGGGAATGCCCAGCTCTAATGTTGTTTCAGATATTATCAGATATATATTCAGTTGTTTCAGGATATTATAGGATATTGATCTTTGGGCTCGGGCCAAAGTATCGAGTATTTAGTATAAGTCTTTGGTGTTACAGTCCAAGTCCAGTTGCAAGTGTTCTCTGATTTTGAGTCTACAGTCATCAAATCTGTGACTCAAGTCCGAGTCGTGTGACTCGAGTCCACGCCTCTACTGTGAGCTCCTGTACCTGGACTACTTCTTCAGCCTGTATACTGTTCGGTGTGTGCTGGGCATCAACAGATGTGTCAGCTGATGCGATGCCCTGTGATGCTGCCAGTTTATGTGTCCTTAAGAGTGCCCGACCATTTTTCCCCCTGGACCTACTGCACGTCAAACCGACTGAGCGCTCGCTACACCTGGATAATATGGTGGTATCAGTACGCAGTGATGTATTCGGCGCACTGAGGTTCCTGGTGACAGTACGTTGTTATGAGTGAGCTATCCCAACACAAGGTCAGTGACAGGACTCAACGGCTGTTGTTAGGCTTTAACTCCCTGAACTTTCCCTTTCAGGGTGACACAAGTCCATAAGCGCTGCTCCACACTGACCCGACCGTTGTCCTCGTCCCCATCTGTAATCACAACCAGCATTAGCCTCTGGCCGAGAATAGCCTATCAGATAATGCTGTTGCAGGGACATTAGCGGAACATTACACACACATTAAACAGCCAAGCATCTCATCAGCGCTCCGTCAACACAGCCGGGGCCAACACATAACTCTGGAGACGGCGAGATGGACATGCGGTGGGGATTTTGTCAGCATGCACGAGCTCTGGAGCAAATGCTGCTACCTAAAAATGCTGTTGACAAGCTACAAGTCCAGAGATTAATAAAAGCAGTCAGGAGGTCAGAGTGATGGAGGGATGACCTTCCATCAGGGAGCCTCTCTTTCTTCTGCTGGATATTCTATCTTCACAGAGCAATTTATACATGGTTGATTTTTAACTATTATTATTATTTTTAATTGATTCAGACTTTCAGACTCTTTTCAGAGCCTGTTTTCAGACTAAATATCTTTGGGGGGGGGGGGGGGTGGTAGTTGCCGAGTGTTGACATGCAGCTTTGTCCTCTCTGCTTTAGTATCTCAGCCAGCAGCCGCTCAGCTGTCCTCTCCTTCTCATCTCCAGACAGCTTTCTGGATTCTGGACAAACATCACTCACTCAATTTACATCAGTGTCAAGTGTGACAGGAAGAAGCACACTAACGATACATAAGGATTTCAAAACAAAAGCTGTTTATTTACTGTTTTGCTGTTTTTTCTGTTGATAGATAAAATTGTGTGGTTTGTCTGAGACCTCCTGGGCCGGGTAGAACCATCGCGAGGACCGAATCTGGATGCTCTAAGACTGTAGATTACCATATAGGAGGATATTTTATTTTTGGCTTGTCAGAACCTCTAAATCCTGGCTACAGTCCACTATCTTGTCTGATCATTTCTCTCTTAGGTGAGTTCACTACAAACTTGAAAGGAATGTGTGAAAGATAGAAACACAACACACTTGATGAAGACAGGACTTAAAGAAACACTAGTGCAGCACCATTGGATGAAAAGGCCGATGCCTGAGTCCCTGTATTCGGAGGAAGGCGTGACCATTCAGATTGGGCTGATTGCTGCTAGCAGCGCTCCCAAGGACCGCTCATCGCTCGGTGGTAAGGAAGGAAAGAAGCGTTTGGTTATAATATTAGTAGATCCAGCAACCAGCAGCAAAAGTGGACTGAAGTGAATCCGTCGATCCGTAGCCTGTAAAGGCTTGCTGCTGACTACTACCTCCACTGCTGCACGGAGCGCCGTTCGGTTGTTTAGTCAACATGTCCAAATTACACCAAATTCAACACGGTACTCCCTTTGGTCCGCGCCAATTCACCCGCCAAATGACGAATCTGATGATCGGATGAACAGTTGTTGACGTGTGTGAAGGAAACACCCACAGACAGAGATTACGTTCTTTATAGTTAGATGCAGGTGGCGATGAGCTGAATTTAGTGAGCACGTACTTGACAAATTGTTGGATTTCAGGAAAGTCACATTGATGTACAGTTGGATTTATGGCGAACATTTAATGACCAGCTGGATGTGGGAAACTTGCACTCGAGGCACAGTGATATTCCAGGACCTCACAGCTGATGACTTGGGTTTATGGCGGTTGGTTGACAAACATGTGGATGAGTGGAGCTCACACTCGACACTCGGCTGGACCCGCGGTGCACACGTGACAACATGAAGCCAGTTAAAGCAAGCAGTTTTATTTTGAGAACACACTTGGGGGACACACGCTTCAAAAACCAGCTGTAATTTAGTGAACAAACCGCACCACTTAAAATGCCATGTAACCCCCTGATGAGGCAAAAATATAAACTCTCGTGGCACTCCAACATGTAACTAAATCTAAAAACACTGGAGCGTTTTTTCCTCCAAAATAACCAAAACCGGTTCAGTATGCTGAATTATGAGGCCAGAGATTTCCTGCAAGTCCTGAACCAACTTCTTAAAAGATCCGTCACTATATCAAATCACACATGTAACCAGATTTTCAGCATGGCAGTGTGTGCTTACATTAATATCACCTCATGTTATCATGATCTCACCTTTGACTTCCACTGATTTGTAAGACTGTTGATGTTGGAGGTGAAGCGTATTGGTGGTTAGTACTGTCACCTAACAGCAGGAGGGTTGCAGGTTCAGATCTGGCATCTTCAGATCAGAAAGTGACCACGTATGGTGGACGGATAGGGAGGTGGTTGGGTCCAACAAACATAGACTTTCAACCAGAAGACCTGTGTTTTGTTTTGTAAGATCGTGATGTGTTTTTTAGTGACTTATTTGACTTAGTTTACATGCTTATTTTACAGAGTTTACATACTTGTTGTACTTGATTACGTACTTATTTTACTTAGTTTACCTACTTATTTGACTTAGTTTAGATATCTGGAGCAGCACGTCTCCCCGTGTCCTCATTGGACCTGGTGTACATTTACCACTGGATTTAACAGAGACCTGACCATACAATACTCCCGACTTTGAGTCCTGTTTCAGAGCTATTTTGTAATTTCAACACAGACAAAGATACAATGACTTCATAAAACATGTGCACTTGAAACACGATATGTTAACACACACGCCCACATCTAGACTCTTCCATCAGCCTGCAAGTATCTTCTGTAACGACCACACCTACTGCTACACACTATAAACACCATTAAACATCTACACACACTTAATCTCTAGCAAACACACACACACACACACACACACACACCACGTTTCACGAGCCACATATTTTACTTTCCATCTGCAAGGACGCTTAGTCTCAAAGTCTATGACAAACAAGGGTTGATTTTCTGCCTGTTTGGATTCATGGGGGGTGAGCTGGGAATAGAGAGACCACGATCTGTCACACACATCCAGAACAGAGATCCATGGGTCAGAAGTTCTGGCCACGGCCCGGGAGGATCCCGTTCAGGATGAGGAAACCTGCCCGCTGTGTGTGGATGTGAACAGCAGCCGCAGTATGTGACAGTAAACTGATAGCTCTGTTTCTGTAATCTGACAGACACCACTGAATAATTCAGCCTCCTCCGTCTGACCATCCATCTATCCATCTATCTATCTATCTATCCATCCATCCATCGATCCATCTATCTATCTATCCATCCATCCATCTATCTATCTATCTATCCATCTATCTACCGTCTGACTCTCACCGAGTCACTCTGCTGCTGACAACGGGTGGATAGATGGATAGGTACCTTTCTACAGGCCTATCCATCCATCCATCTATCTATCTATCTATCTATCTATCTATCTATCTATCCATCTATCTATCTATCTACCGTCTGACTCTCACCGAGTCACTCTGCTGCGATCGATCCTCCACCTGAACTTTATCGTGTCTCCATTTCCTGAACCAATCACAGCCGGACTCTGCTCTTCATCAAGGTCTCTGAGAAGGAAGGAGGCGGGGCCACGCCCCATCAACGCCTCGTATCTTTGGAGGTTCAACACATCTATCCATCCATCCATCTATCTACATAAAGAAGAGGAGGATGTGACTGTACATGTTACAGAAAGTAGGTGTAACACTTGAAGCTGACATGAAACTAATTAAAACGAGCTTCCTGAAGGTTGACATCACCTGAGGGCATTTGCTGATTTATTACCTTTATAATTTGATTGTCAAAATATTACACAAATAACCCTTTTCAACTACATACATTTGTTTTTAGTGAGAACTGAGAGAGTATGCCTGAGCTCAATAAAGTACATGTGGGAGAGGCTTTAATGGTCCAGGGGAGACTTTGACAAACCTCAAGGCTGGTCTAGCATGTAAACAGCTTTCATTTGACTGAGCAGCAGTCCAGTATCCAACTATATGCACTTTATGATGTTAGACAAAGAAAGGCATCAAGCTGGAACCCTCTCTTCTTCTTCTTCTTCCTCCCCTTCTCCGGCGTCGGGTCGGGGGGGGCACAGATCCCACAGGGCGCCCCCCACCCCCCTCCCCCCCCCCCCCTTCCCCATCTTTCCCTGCGGGACCCCGCGGCCCCCCCCGCCCACCGTGGAGATTTTTTTTCTTCTTCTTCTCCTCCTTCCCCCCCCCCTCCCCCCCCCCCCCTCCCCTCCCTCCACCCCCCCCCCTGCGCCCCCCCCCGGCCCCCTCCCTTCCCCCTCCCCCCCCCCCCCCTCCCCCTCCTCTTCCCACTAAAAACAAACAACCTCCCTCCCCCCCCCCCCTCCCCCACCCCCCCCCTCCCCCTCTTTTTTTTAGGGAAACCCCCCCCCCCCCCCCAAAAACCCCCCTCCCCCCCCCTTTTTCCCCCCTTCTTTTTTTTTTTTTCTTCCCCCCCCCCCCTTCCCCTTAGTGAAAAAAGGACAAAAATTTTCCCCTATATAAAGAGCTCTTCCCCCCCCCCCCTCTCCCTTCTTCCCCACAACGGCGCGCACCCCCCCCCTACTCCCCCCCCCCCCCCCCCCTTTTCCCCCCCCATCTCCCCTTCCCTTTTTCCCCCTCTCTTGAACAAAGCCCCGAGGTACTTGAACTCCTTCACTTGGGGTAAAGACTCATTCCCAAGCTGGAACCAGTTTGGCATAATCAGATTATCAACAGCCACTGATTCATTTTCTGTTGATTGACTAATCAATGAACTGACTGATTGTTTCACCTCTAAATCAAACTCCTGTATCCAGACAGAAATATCCATAAAACACCAGTTCTTCATCCTCCTGTCAAGAGCTGCATGCTTCCTCTGCAGCATCCATGACATCAGCCAGCAACAGTCAGCAAAATGCTGCTGATAGTTTAGCTTAGCCTTCTGCTAACCACAACGAGCTGTCAGGGCTGCTGCACACAGCGCTGAGCTGCAGGCTCGGCCTTTGACTGCAGTTAGCTGAAGCTAAACTATTAACATTCACTCTCCGGCTCTGAAACACTTTGCCGATTACCTTTTATGAGACTATTTTTAAGTTTAAGTCTGCCTTACAACTAACTGCTGGAAAGCATTAGCTAACGTCTTCAGATAGATATTCTTCCTCCACCTGCAGAAATACATGCATGCAGATATACTGATGCACCATCATGTTTTTAGTACTGAACTCTGTACAATATTTCTGCTTGCAATTATTTTGCTAGACTTCTGCTTTCAGAGCTAGTTATTAAATAAATAATACTAAAACTAATAATAATCAAATGCAGAGGCAGTTTTGTAATATGACCAAGACTAGATATATTTATATAGTCTTACAGTAACAGCCGGCCCTTTGAGGGGAACCCTGATGCTGCTGTGGCCGGGCTGAAGCAGTCTGACAGCCTGGTAATTTAATGTGGGGGACAGCCGGCTGTCTGTGATCCCAGGTGGGCTGGAGGGGAGGAGCAGAACAACAAAAAGGGATGCAGCGCCAGGAAAGAGGAGAAGGAAGACACTCTCCCTTTCATCTTTCTTTCATCCCTCCTTTTCAAGCCTAGGAGAGAGAGAGAGAGAGAGAGAGAGAGAGAGAGAGAGAGAGAGAGAGAGAGAGAGAGAGAGAGCACTCCACTCATCCATCCTTCACTCTCAGACGCCTTTTGATGCCTTTCAAGTCGACCAAATGTACTTTCCGGCTGCCATGCACTCCAACAGAAAGGTGTGTGTGTGTGTGTGTGTGTGTGTGTGTGTGTGTGTGTGTGCGTGAGTGTGTGTGTGTGTGTGTGTGTGTGGTTTGGCATGGCGCCTAATTACTTTAAAGTCACAGACAGGTAGGCAGAAGGTGAACATGTGTGTGTCTTTGTCTGAAAAATAAGAGCTTTGAACTGATTTGATTTCGCTGCACTGTCTTCGTCCACCACGAAGCATCAGCATGACCAGCGCGAGCAGCGTGGATCTAAACAGAAACCCTACCGATGCTTAAACACAGGGCTGGTCTTGGTCTGAATCTGGATTATGCGAGCTGCTGACCTGCTGACCAGGAGGCGTTTAATGAGCCACTTTTAAGGACATTTCACATTGTGACGATGCATTTTAACGGCCCAGTCTGATTCCCAACTTGTCACATTTGGACGTGTGATTGCAGTTTTAAACACACAGTTGACGCTGTGAATTTAAACAAAACTACTTGGTTAAGTTTAGTAAAAGACGACGGTTTAGGTTAAAATAAGTTCATTGTTTATGCTAATTACGTTACGTACGTGAGTAAAGCAGTCAGAGTGAATAGGTCCATGGCTGACTGGGTGAGTGTTCGATCCATCCCTCACCCTGGTCTCTGGGAAGGCCTACAAACAGCACAACATCACAACGACACTCTGCGTCATGAGGACGCACTTTAACCTTTCTGCATGTCATCTGTACGCCGTGCGACAAAACTACGGTAATGTCTGCAGTTAGGTTTAGGTAACAAAACCACTAATTTAGGTTTAAGAAAGACGTCATGGTTGGGCTTAAAATAAGTACATAAACTAAATAAGAAGAAGAAGAAGAAGAAGAAGATCTACCTTTATTAGTCCCACAGTGGGGAAATTCAATTTACACTCTGTTTAACTTATACATGGTACATGCACACAAACACACACACACACACATGCAGTAATGGAGAGGTGTCAGAGTGAGGGGGCTGCTCCAGACAAGCGCCCCGAGCAGTTGGGGGTTTGGTGCCTTGCTCAGGGGCACCTCGGCAGTGCCCAAGAGGTAAACTGGCACCTCTCCAGCTACCAGTTCACACTCAGTTTTTGGTCCATGTCGGGACTTGAACCGGTGACCCTCCGGTTCCCAAACCAACTCCCTACAGACTGAGCTACTGCCGCCCCCAAAAGTAAGCAGACTGCCACGTGCAGCGCCTCATTTGGATGTGTCTGACGCTTGGAGCTTAACTTCCCTACGTTTCTCCTACAAATGGGCCTTGAGCTTGTTTGGAGGTTCTAGCAGGGGAGCGCAGCTACTGGTACACCGAAGGATGGTCGTCCGCCGGGGGGACCTCGTCCTCTTCCACCGAGCGCGGGGCTTCGGGAGGGACACACATGGAGCGGTGAGGGAGGAAGGGGACACCCGCCTAGCCAGCCAGATCAGCCGAATCAACCCTAGCGATCAATGGGGTGACAGATGTCGCTGCCAGATCGCCCTCACATCCTTACAAATGCACCATACAAATAAACAATGTATGGTGCAAAAGCAGCGGCCTCCAGCGTCATACTGACAAGCTACAGGGAGAATTTCACTGCAGGCGTTCATGAAACAACCACATTATTATTAAGCTTTTACAAGTTACTGCTGTTTGTTGTTTTCTCTGTGTGTCTCTCTGTCTGATGATGATGATGATGATGATGAGGAGGAGGAGGAGGAGGAGGAGGAGGAGGAGGAGGAGTGGTGGCTATAGGACAAGTCTGGACATGATTCTTACTCCTGCTCTTGCTTTAAAAGTAAACCACAGATTTGCTCCAGAGGTTTCCATGACAAACAATACTAATTATGGATCATTTACCTTTTGCTTTTGTCAGTCATGTCTCGGGGGTGAAACTGAAAGATTAACAGTGACGTAACTGTGTGTGTAAAAGAGAGAGAGACTAAAGTAAAACACAACTAAATCTCCGTTTTTATATTAAGCCCAGGATCATTCAGCAGACTCACACTGCCTTCAAATGGGGTCGTGTTTTCGAGAAGTCGTGAACACGACATGCGTCGCGTTCGAGTGGTGAAGTCGTGAAGAACACGGCTGCTAAGCAACAACGACATCGTAACGTTACTGTCTGAGTCTAGAAGCCACAGAGGCTAACAGGTTAGCTGGTGGGGAACGTGATGCAGGAAATGTAAAGACATGATGACAGAGCAGAACGATGAGGGCGCTGAGACTATCAACATTTTCCTCTGACAGATTATACAAATAAAATTACTCAGAAAAACAATTTATAACTACAATTATAACATACTAACTAATTCTGCAGCGATAAATGAACGTCCATGAGCTCCTCCATTTCTCACTACGTCAACAAACACGTCACAAGTCATGAACTCGGAGCTTTCAGAGACTTTCCACTGACGAGGTCGTGAATACGACATGAGGGAGGCGTTCAGGGACCAGCTGGTGAACACGGTAAACACCACCACACCTGAAGGCACCATCATAAACTAATACATTAAATGACAGCTGTGTTGGGTTTTATGTGGAGAACAAAGACCACCTGATGCACATTTGTGATACAGATTCAACAGTGTGTTTGTACTGAGCTTAATGGTGCTACTGATGCAGCAGTCGGGTGCAGCACCACCTGATTACCGTACATACATTCTGCATCTCCATTTTGAGTTCAAGCCCTTGAAGTGCTCTGGACTCTGTATCTAGAGACAGTTGGATCGGTGCATCGCTAGTTGGGATCAAATGTTCCAGTTCACTGTCAGCGTGTTTTTATCTGGAACATTTCAAACAGAACAATAGCCGGTTTAGTTAATACTTGAGTGATTAACACGAGTGATCAATAAAACATGCAACATCACAGTGCAGTGCTTTACAACACACTGGCATTCAGTGAGTGGTTGTTATATTACTACAGATTATATCATTCAGAACATCTGCTGGGTTGATCTGACGTTAAACAGGACGACGGCGTTTCCCTCCACAGAAAACAAAGCTTTCAGAGATTGTGGTGAAGGAGTGAAAAGGATTTACAGGAACTGTGACTAATTATTTGCTTCATTTATAAAGGACAAACACTAAATGTTTCCTCTTCCTAGAGGAGAGGATTGGCTTGCTTTGGTCTGTTTCCTATCAATGAATGACTTTTGTATTATGCATTTTTCAGTGTTTTCTATTTTCAAAAAGTGATCGGAAGACTTAACTGTGATCTGTTAACTTGCAATGGTTGTCAATGAATCAATGATCTTGACAATTTATTGTCAAATGTGTCATAATCATTTGAGGGACACTGATAATAAATAATATAAATCAAAGATTTATTTTGCTCAGATTTGTCATGATGTGAGCTGTGATGTAAAAGACTTAAACTGCTGTTACAAAAACTTATTGACTTGATTTTCCTTTGTTCATATGAAAAGTTAGTCCTCCTTTTTCATTCATTTTGCTGTAAATGTCCAGCAACACGTCCGTTCCCTCTTCTTACATGCAGGTTTCAGACGTAACATGATCGAGTCTGGTGTTTGAGTAACCGCCCATCCAGCCCGACCTCCTCTCTACGCGCCGTTCGCTTTATGTTTCCTGATTCACGATTACTTGAATTACATACAAACTGATGTTTTTTTTTGTGATATACGCAAATTACAGTTCATCAGTTTGGGTTTAAGCTCAGAGAATACACACTGGTTCATCTGATGCATGTGTGTGTGAATGTATACGGTCTGTGGAAAAGTGGGTGTGTATCTAATGATCCCTGTGTCGCCCACTCTGAGTCTCCAACACCTCCCCTTCTCATTAGCACTGACGCCTGACTGGATTAACCACAACACACACACACACACACACACACACACACACACACACACACACACACACACACACACACACACACACACACACACACACACACACACACACAAGTAGAGCCCATCAAAGCGAATCTATCTGCCCCAGTTTAGGAAAGACAAACTGTCATAAAACAGGGATTTGTCCTCAATGCAAACCAGAAGTCCTTTTCTGGCAAGATACTGTGTGTGTGTGTGTGTGTGTGTGTCTGTGTGTGTGTGTGTGTGTGTCTGTGTGTGTGTGTGTGTGTGTTCTTGTACGGCTATCTTTGTGAGGACCGATTTGAGTTTTACGGCTGGGACAGACCGCACGCCTGACATTACTTTACTAAATTACATTACTACACTTTCAAGAAGAGTCAAGAAGTTTTATTGGTATGTGTAGGTAAACGTGAGGTCCGTTTCTCTTGACACAACAGTTAAATACTAAAAACACACTAATATATATAATAAAAATACAAGTAGAAAAATACATATTTCCATAAAAATAATGGAGTGAACAGGAACTATGCAAATATTACAAATGCTGAGCTGCAGTTATCTGTAGAAAATGTCTCAGACATGATAAAAAATGTTTTTAAATCAACACTTCCTGCTTTCATTTCAAAATAAAACCCCTCAAGCATTTGTTCTGTGGGCAGAACTCCTTCATTTGTTAACACAAGGCTTTTACTTTACTTACAAACTGTGTAGAAAGAAACGCTGCAGAAACAGCTGGTTGAACATCGGACTCGTGGGATATCGTAGCCGCCACGCGCTCATCGAGCGGCCGGTCTGGTCCTGGGCTTAGACCTTTAGAGTGAGGACATTTTGGACGGCCTTGTCCTTTGGACAGACCTTTGATGGCCTTTTTGAGGCTTCAAATTGGTTTTAAGATCCAGGTTAGAACTAGGTTTAGGTTAGGGTTAGGGTAAGGGTTGGGGTCAGGCCTTTAGGTGTGATGGTTAAGGTTGGGTTAGGGGCTAGGGAATGCATTATGTCAATGAGTGTCCTCACAAAGACAGAAGTACACTGCTGTGTGTGTGTGATTGTCTAATCAGGTCAGTGACTAAATGGGGTAACAGAAACACAACATGGCAGGATGGTGGACAGAAGGGAAGAATCACAGACAGATATGGAGGTGTCAGCCTACATGGTTCGGTTCTGAGCGACCAGGTTAGCCCACTTGGTCCCCATCAGGCTGACATGAAGGATTGAGAGCAGAACCAGATGGATGAAGACATGAAAGTGAGGAGGAGACACGGCAGACACTGAGTAGAGGATGAGTGTGGTCCAACTCGCCCAAACATGAAAACAGTGAGTGTCGACCTGGTAACAGTAAGCCAGCAACGGTGGACTCACTCCCAGCTCTCCTGTCACAACACCGGAAGACGGTGTCTATAGAAATAACACAGATAATAAAAGGACGCTCTTCACTGTGATTATAGCTGTTACAACAAAAGACGTCCGATACAACCTGGGTAGTGAGAATAATCATTCAAAGTATGTCATGTACACTGAATTAAAAACAGTGATGCTGTACTATACGCTTTGTAAGGTAATGGAAGAAAACACAAACAGACCAAGTTAAACGAGGTAGCCCAGATGTGCTCGACTCTAGCCACATCGCTCAGCTTCTCCTGGGGATAATCTGTCTAATCTTTACAGGATTTTCTGGGTATCCTCCCAGTTGGGCACGCCCAGCATACCTCAAGAGAAAAGTGACTCAGACGGCATCTTGACCAGACTCCCCACCCACGTCAGCTTTCAGTGCAAAGGACTAGTTGATATACTGTGAGGTCCTACCTCACTCTGAGGGGACCGGCACACGGTGCAGGAGACCCATTTTATCAGCAATCTCATTCTTTTGGCCACTAGTCGGAGCTCAGGACTAAATGTGAGGGCTGGAACATAGACGGACTTGTGAATGGGACCATGGCCTCAGACTTGGAGGTGCTGACTTTCATCTGAAGTACTTCACACATCAAACTGCTCGGGTCAAAGTCTGATGAGGCCAACAGAAATACTACATCCTTCGTTGAACCCACACAGTCTGTGGTGAACGTTTTCATGCCCTCATCTTGGTGTGAATCAAAAAGACACTTTAAACTATTTTATAAACATGCAGGATTTTAAAACAGGATTAAGGATTATTTGAACATTGAATGTACATGTCTTGTTGCTGAACACTGCTAATTCATGGTTGATATAATTTGCTGTTTGTTTTGACTCTGGTATGTGTGATTTTATGTGAACATTTCATGCTGCCATCTTAGCCAGGGCTCCATGTAAACCTCAATGGGATTATCCTGGAAAATAAAGGTTAAAAAAATGCAGAAATACAGTCCTGAAGTCACCAAACTCTCCACCCTCTGGCTGCGCCGTTAGACTTTCATTAACTCACTCCTCGTCAGCCTCTTATCCGGGTCGGGTTGTGGGGCTTTGCCTTCCGGCTCAGCTCTCTTTTTGCCACAACGCTGCGATAAAGCGAATGCAAAACCGCCCCGCTGCTCCGATTCTCCAGCCAATCTCACGCCCCATCATCCCCTCATTCACAAACCAGACCCTGAAGTACTTGAAGACTCGCTCCCTACCTGGACTAGGGAATCCATTGATCTCCTACTGAGAACTTAATGCTAGATTTTGTCAATGAAAATCACAAACTAGTAACAAGGCACGACCTTGATTGAGTCCAATATGTCAATGACACACTCACTGCTGATGATACAGATAGATCCAGCCGGTTGGCCGGTAACATCGGCCCTGGCATCCCATATTCCTGCAGTACTTCTTACAAGACACCACATGTCACACACTTGTAGACTGGATGAGCAAACTCTCATTACACCTCGAGAGCAGGAGCAAAGAGCAGGTCCACTGTTTCATGATGGCAATGCTGCTGCCATGAGTAAGGAAAGGGGCGAGCACCAAAGACCCTACAGGGTGCATCTTGGAGCATTTCCTAGGAAGGCTAAGGACTGTGATAATAATCTGGTGTCCCCATTTTTTAAAAAATCGGTCTCAAACCCACCTCAGAGTCCATCGGTACCGTTTCCAACTACGTTTTGAGTTTGTACCTGTTTCCACAGACATTTCCTATTTTGCCAGGACTTAGCGGTTCAGTATTGTAGTAACAGTAGTAATTTTGAGTGGAGGGCAAGGCCAGCTGAGGGCTATCAAAGTTAGACTGTGCCCATATAGCAAAAAGAAGAGTGCAGGATAAAAGGAATAAAGCAACAACAAAGCTGGACAATCAGAAACACTGTCTGACACAGCGATCTGAACCAAAACCAACTGTATTGTCTGATTTTATGTTTTGACTGGAGTCCAACCCCTGCTGATTCTGCAGACCGTGAGCCAACAGCAGTCAAACCGGCGTGTGCAAATAACCGATGAGACAGACCACGGATGTCGTGAGGGAAAATACAGGTGGATTAGAACCAGTGTGACGAACAGTGAACAGATATCAGTGTCAGGGCTCTGCTCAGGATTTAGCGACAAGCTGGCAGCAATGCAGCGGATGTACTGCTGGAGCGATGTATGTCGACACGGGCCGGTTGGATATGTGAAAGGAGAAGCAGAGCCACCGCTGAGAATATTCAGCTCCAAATAAAGACACAAAGAGGGGAAAGAGAAGAGATGAGGAGTCATGGAGGAGTTTGCGTTCCTACCTTTCTTGACTTTCTTAGACGGCTCTTTCTTCTTGATGAACTTGGTTGCCTCTTGTGGAAGTTCCAGCTGCTCCCCATCACCAGCCACCTCTGCAATGGGCTCAACGCCTCCTGGGTGACGGGTAAAGGGAACACATCAGCCAAACTGCATAGAGGTAACATCTGATAATCTTCTGGTAAACTCCTCACAAACAGCTCTGAGATTTAACAACCTTGCAGTGCCTGCTTAGTAGTTGTGTGTATACTGTGAAGCTGAAATTATACTTTCTGATTCTGCATAGATTTTGCATGAAGCACATAGACTTTTTTTTAATCTGCCTGTACCAGCATGCAGGCCTGAGTTTCTGACGGCATAAAGTCCTGAATATCTGGCCCTTATGTATGTGAATATACAGTAAAAGCACTTTTCATCCACGAGACAAAGCTCAAAATGCAAAAAATAAAAATGAATCACATTCAAACAAGAGCAGATAGGCAATAAAAAGTAGAAGCTAAAATATATATACGTGAAATTAAAAATGAGAACTGTAAAAAAAGAAAAGAAATAATAAGCCAAGTTAAATAAATAGATTTTTGGCTGTTGTTTAAAAATGTTCACTCTTGAGGGCAAAATGCATCTGACTGAGTTCCCACTCAGCACCCATTGTTCACTATGTACTGTAAGGCTGCACACTAGCTGCATCTTGAAGTTCGTCTCGGCAGGTTAACGTGAACGTCCACACTCGTGATGCATGTCGGCTCTTTAGAAAAGTGCCAACTTTTCCTCGACTGCTTCCTCTGTCTGAGTCACGCTGCATCAAACGTCTGCTGCATTTTATTCTACTTTCAGACAGATTTCAAGTTGAAGTGTTTCAACATTTTTCTGGTGCTGGTATTATATATAATATACGTAGTTATGTCACAGTACCATAAATTTAGTAGTCAACACCAATACCAGTGAAATTCTATGATTCTCGATTAACACGGTTAAAAACAAAAGCAATAAATCATGTACTTCAACATACACTCCTTTATTACCGTTTCTGGTATTTGTTAGGAAGTTAAACATAATTTCCTCTAATATCTATTTAATATTACAAGATTAGGTTTGAACACATCACAGTGTAAATCAATAGCACCTCCCACACAGTCCAGCGCAGAGCTAACAGCTAATGCTAACGAGCTCTGGCCTGCTGATTTCAACACAGATCTGTTGTTCAGGAAAAAATGGGGTGCATCCCGTGGATGCATGAATAGTAAGTTTACCACATCACCAAACTCATTTCCTATCGTCCCGCGTTGATGGGACGCCGTGAGTCTCAAGTTTTCAACAACAAACACGCTGCTTTGGATGCAACAACAAGCAGCACAGTCACAAACCCAGTTTACTCTGATTAATGGACATATACATATCATGTCAGCGGCCATATGGAAATTCTTTGGTTGAGTCGTCTTTATGTGGTATTATGCCTCCATGCTGGAGACAACATCCACGCGGACACAAGGACGACTTGATTAGATTTTGGGGGTCAAAGGTCAAGGTCACTGTGACGTTTCTGGCCAACAGGAGTTCATATACTATTTGTGACAATTTCCCACAAATGTCTAACAGGATAAAACGATGAAGTGAAGACGGATGTAAACTGCAACTTGACTGGTTGGTGGAGGCAATTCAGAGCTGAAGTGAACAGTTTTTAGCTGACTGGTGGTGTCAGCTGGTCCTGGCCCATGAAGAGCCTCGTATACCAGCAGCAGGACTCTGAAGGCAGTTCTAGATGCTACCGGAAGCCAACATAGTGAAGCTGAAACTGGACTAATGTGCTCTCTGTTCCTGGTTCTGGTTCACAGCCGTGAATAAGCTGAAGTCTCTCAGTGGTCTCAATTACAGTAGTCAGGTCTGCTGAGATGAAGGCGTGTATTAGCTCATCTTTTTGATTTAGATAAGAGTCACTAATGTGTTAATAAATCACAACTCTGAGAGGAAGAGTGGATGTAAAACAGTGATGTTTTACCACTACATTGAAGTGTAGTTTGATGCAGAAGAAATGCAGCATGGAGGAATAGTGCTGAACATGTGGTTTGCAAGTGTGTGTGATGAAATCCCTGCTGGGATCCTCTGGATCAGTCTGGATTTAGGGAGCTCCCGAGACCCATGAATTGGACGCCTTGTCTCTCCTCCGTCCCACCTCCCTGTCTCCTCCTTATCGCCCATTCCTCATTCCTCTCCTCCCCTCTCTGTCTCCTCTTCATCCCCCCTTTCCTCATTCCTCTCCTCCCCTCTCTGTCTCCTCCTCTCCTCCTGTCTGTCTGCTCCTCATCCCCCTCTCCTCCCTCTCTATCCTTTCCCCTCTGTGTCCTCTTCTTCCCCCTCTCCCTTTTCCTCTCTCCTCCCCCTGTCTCCTCCTCATCCACCTCTTTCCAACAATTTGTTCTATCC
Organism: Pterois miles; assembly: GCA_947000775.1. NCBI lineage: Eukaryota > Metazoa > Chordata > Actinopteri > Perciformes > Scorpaenidae > Pterois > Pterois miles. The sequence continues at coordinate 11,336,035 of CAMQGK010000568.1, read as the reverse complement.
TTCTTTCCTTCCTTCCCTCCCCCTTTCATCCCTCCCTTTCTCCCAATTTCCTCTCGTCCTCCCAAGGATTGTGTCCAGGTTTTACGGTACTTTCATTTAACATGTACTACACACATTGAGCCTTTGTGTAGCCTGTGTGTGTGCGTGTGTGTGTGTGTGTGTGTGTCATGCGTGCACGAAACACAGTGTGCATGTGTGTGTGTGTCTGCCATCATGTCTACCTTAAGGTGTCTGAGAATGTGTGTGTCTCCATCTCCCCACTGTGTCTGTGTGTGTGTGCAGATTACCCTAAACCTCTCTAATATTTATCCTGGCCTTTTCTAAAGCCAATCTTGTTCTCTTTGGTGAGAGCGCAGCCTGTGGCTTCACACACACACACACCCACACCCACACACACACACACACACACACACACACACACACACACACACACACACACACACACACACTCTCACAGTTGTTTGAAATGGGATATGCCTCGCTCTTAATTGGGCAGGTGTTTTTCTAAGGCGAGTCGGGTTTTTTTTAATGCTGTCTTACAATTTCACGGGGAATGTGTGTGTGTGTGTGTGTGTGTGTGTGTGTGTGTGTGTGTGTGTGTGTGTGACCTCAGTCTTACATCAACATCAGGTAAGGAAATAGCCCACCTCTGGAGCAACTTACTCTGAAACAAAATCGTCTCTTACCGCTGACCTCTCACACATTCCTCCCTGTCCGTCGTCTCTCTGTAAATAGTAGGCGTAGTACCGCCTGGTCGGAGTTGTGGTGTGTATCTGTGTTTCTGTCGGTCGCGGTCGGCTCTATATTTGTTGCACTGGCTGGGTTATCAGTTTTAGACAACCTTGAGGTTTAGGCTTAATACTCTGCTCCACGTCAGGCCTAAAAGCACATCAACACTGAAGAAAAGCAGCAGAATGGAGGATGATAATGTGATTATCCAATATGTAGTATTCATAGCAGCAGTGGTAGTAGCGGCTGATCTGTTACAAACGATGCTATCTTCTAAGCTGTGTAACAGATCTAGATGTAAATACCTGGACACAGAGGCTGAAATACTGATCTCTGGTCTCAGACTTATTTTATTGTTATTTATATCTATTATTATACTGTTGTTGGAGCAGTAGCATGGTGCGACTCACTTTTGGTACCAGGTGCTTTTCTCAGCGGGGACTCACGGGGACTCTTACCGGTAGCTGACCATCTTAGCGACGCTACAGGAAACTGCAGTGACATCAGTGCCAACTGTCGCTGGATCCTTTCATTAGCAACCAAACAGAGGAAAGCCTGCACTTCGTCAATGGACCACAGAGTGGTTCTCCAGGCTGCCAATACTTTAAAATATGGGTCGACTGAATTAGAAAACCTGCAGCAGCTATCGACGGCATCTTGGCATATTTAAAACTGGTGGGTTTGTGCAGGAAGGTCTGTGTCACGCTAGTGTCGATTCTCTCCGACCAATCAGTGGTCTACGGTGTTTTAACTCCACCTTCTAGTAGCGGCTCTGCTCTCGTGGGACCTTGACGGCCGTGGTACCAAACAAAGTACCAGGTACTATCCACAACTTTTGCTGCTAGAAAACAACAAAAGAACAGTTTCAAGTGAGCTGAGTGGAGTTGACTCACTGGTACCACGCAGTGGAAATGAGGCTACAGAGAAAAGTGCATGTGTCCATATTGTATATACCGTATTTGTTGTAGTGTTACCAAGTTGTAGACAGAGTAACACAGAAGTTGTAATAGTGGTGAGCTGTAGTAATAGCGGATGCAAGCAGTTTTGACAAGTTTTGCAGCGATATACTGTGGAAGTACTGCACCACCCAAACTCAGTGTGATCAGTGGTGCAACAAACTTCAAACTTTCAACTCGAGAGACCTGCGACACACTAAACACTACTACTGGCATGAAGTTTAAGCTGCCCCAGAACACTCATGGATCATTCTGTATTTCCTTAACTGTGTTACAATTGTCCAATTTCCAACTATATCCAAACTGCTCTAAACTACCAAAAATGTGTAAAACTCTGTAACACTTTGCAGTTGTACTTGTAGTAATACTAGTAGAAGTAGTAGTAGAAATGGTATTAACAGTAACAACCGTAGATAGATGTTGTTAATTCTGAATGGCTTTCAAACGCAGCAGTCATATAGTTTTACAGTACAGCTCTCCGTCTCTCTCTCTCTCTCTTTCATAAGCTGAAGGGAAAGCCATAACATTCAGCACCATGTTCGGCTCCTCAGCTTGTTATGAAGTCACCAGGAAGCCTCTAGCCTCTAATTTCCTGTATTGTTCTACCTCCAGGACATGAGGACAGTCCAGTAGGTTTTGGAGTGTGTAGGTCAGTTTGGAGGCTTGCAGAGCCAGATATCAGCAGCCCTAAAGAAAGGTCTGGCTCCAAACATTAGCATGCTGGTATACGTTTGTATTTCTTTAAACCAATCACAATCATCTTGGGCGGCGTTGAGCAGCAGGATGCAGCAACTGTGCCTTTGCAAAATAGATAGCTGAGATAGGGAGGAGATGCAGCGTGATACACGTGGCCAGCAGCAGCCCGATACCAACAGTCTTGATCCGGTGACAATAAAGACACTGCTACTTTTAAAACTACTATTACTAGATTACTTCTGTTTCACAGGAATCACTACCACTAACAATTACAGGTATTGTGGTGCTCCATTAAAAATATGATCTTCTTGGGTGCTTAAATGTGTTTTGAGTCCAACACTGAGTCTAAAATGTCATGGACACTGCTGTGACAGAAAGAGATGCACAGGACGCTGAGAAGACAAGAATGGAAGGAGGACGCTGTTGTCAGATATTGGGGGATGTTTAGTGAGTACTTACAGAAATGCAGACTTTGAGCTGGTGTTAGCTCGGTGTTGGTACAGTTCGGGACTTGGACAGATATAGGGGGCAGTTTGGGAGGATCAGAGGCATCCGCAGACATTTGGAGACTTTACTTCAGTTTTCTGACAGCTTTAAAAAGTGGCATTTTCAGCATAGTTTAGGGACAGTTTAGGGACAGTTTGGGGCACTTACAGATTGTTTGAACAGCTTGGCGCAGTTTCAATGTAGTTTAGATATTTTTTAGTTTGAGGCGTTTTGGACATTTGTGAGCCAATTTGTAAACACATGCGGATGGTTTTGGTCAGTCCACAACAATCTGAGGACAGCTTGACGAAGTGTGGGACACTGTTTGACAGTGTGGACTGTGTGGGACAGTTTGGGACACTGTTTGACAGTGTGGGACAGTTTGGGACACTGTGGGACAGTTTGGGACAGTGTGGGACACTGTGGGACACTGTGGGGCACTGTGGGACAGTGTGGGGCAGTGTGGGACAGTGTGGGACACTGTGGGACAGTGTGGGACAGTGTGGGGCAGTGTGGGACAGTGTGGGACACTGTGGGGCACTGTGGGGCACTGTGGGACAGTGTGGGACAGTGTGGGACAGTGTGGGACAGTTTGGGACAGTGTGGGACACTGTGGGGCACTGTGGGACAGTGTGGGACAGTGTGGGACACTGTGGGGCAGTGTGGGACAGTGTGGGACACTGTGGGGCACTGTGGGACAGTGTGGGACAGGGCGGGACAGTGGGACCGTCTGCTCCGGTCTGGGACAGTTCGGGGAGCTCTGGGCCAGGTTTGGAACGGCTCTGGACAGCCTGGTTGAGGGTGAAGCTGCTTCCCATAGACAGTGCTGTCTTGGTCTGCAGTGTGGAGGCACCAGCACATTCCTGCTTTATTCTGGGCTGCGGTTTGAAGATGGGGGTGACACTGTGCTGCTGTGGTTACCAGCAATTTGGCTGTGGGCTTTACGCTATTTCAATCCCCCTCAACATACACATCTTCATGTGCACACACACACACACACACACACACACACACACACACACACACACACACACACACACACACACGGTATGTTAGACCCTCAAATTTGCACATTCATTTGAAAAAACACATCAAACACCAGGAAGTGTGATTCCTTTAAAAACTTGCATGTGTATAAATCACAAATCTGATCTCCTCTGTCCAGCTTTCACAGTCTAAACCTGCAGATCACTGTTCAGCACTAAACACAAGCCCTTCAACCAGGAGAGCGCCGTCCCACATGAAGCTGACAGTAACGTTGACTTATTTGGTCACGTCAGTCATTGGTCATGTAACTCATCGTATCGTCACTCACGTGACTCGCTAGTCCCGTCAGTCATGTGAGTTATTAGCCAGTCGAGTTGATCTCATCTACGACTGTTTCCTAACAATAACTAAGTGGCTGTGTTGCCTAAACCTAACTTCCTGTGAAAACGGAGGTTTATTGTGAAAGGACGCAATGCACGTAAAAAGCGTATATTGACACGCCGTCCCTGATCCAACCAAAAGTAACATAAGAGTCGTACTCTGTGCATCGGGCCTAACGCAGAGGGGCGCCGACTGATGCCGGTACTTGCCATTTCAGTAAAACAACCAAAGCTGATTATTTTAGTCCGTACAGAGCAGTGAGAAAAAAATACCCTGGGCTGAACAACAGCATCGCTTTAACGTCTTAGATTTATTGAACGATGAACTTCAGGTAGTGATTGATTCTTTCCAAAATAGAGCTGTGCTGTTTTATATATAGCGTTCTGGAGGAGAACTCTTCAATTTGGAAACACCACAGAGACAGAACAAAGACAGCTGGTCAGGATTACACACAAGACATGACCTACACTTACACATACTACATGTATTTTCCTTTGCTGCTCCGCACACACACACACACACACACACACACATAAATACATGTGTGCACAGCCCATCTTCTCCCCTCTCTTTAGGTCCAAAATAGATGCAAGCCCCAAACCACAGCTACCAGTGGAACACTGTGAAAATAACTGCAACACACACACATGCACTACAGCAGTGTGCATAGGAAGATAAGTGTGTGTGTGTGTGTGTGTGTGTGTGTGTGTGTGTGTGTGTGTGTGTGTGTGTGTGGAGATTGCTTGCTTTCAATTGGACTGTGAACATTATGAGAAGAAAGTAAAGTAACTGAGATATGAGAGTACATGACATTCAGAAATTATAGCAGGATTAAACAGCAGAACTGAGCACGAGAAGCAGATGATAAAAGACACTATTACACAAGAATAACTGCAGTTTAAAGCAGGAGACAAACGCAGCAGAGCAGACAGAAACAACAGAGCGAAGGCCGAGTGTCGCTGGCTGCAGCAGAGTCACATCAGAGCGATAAAGTGTGTTTTACAGTATATGTGTGTCGGAGGGTGACAGTATGCTGATGGATGAACCATGAGATAAACACTCCTGACTTCACCAGGTGTGTGTGTGTGTGTGTTTGTGTGTGTGTGAACAGACTGCAGCTGCTGAAGCCAGTCGGTCTGAATGATGTCATCAGGGCGAGACAGAGGGTCAGATATGAGAGAGAGAGAGAGAGAGAGAGAGAGAGAGAGAGAGAGAGAGAGAGAGAGAGAGACAGCGACAGATAGAGCAGCAGAGATAGAGGAAATATAGGTGTGGTCTAGGGCTGCTCGATTATGGAAAAAATCGTAATCACCATTTTGGTCAATACTGAGATCACAGTTATTATTCAGACATCTGACAGATCGGTGTGATGAAGATCTCATCGCTGCTATCTGCAGATGATGTGGTCCTGATGGCATCATCGGTCTGCGACCTCCAGCACTCACCAGATCGGTTCACAGCAGAGTGAGGATCAGCACCTCTCAATCTGAGGCCATGGACCTCAGCAGGGAACCGATGGACTGTCTACTCCGGGTAGGGAATGAGTCTTTACCCCAGCTGAAGGAGTTCAGGTACCTCGAGGTCTGGTTCCAGAGTGAGGGGACGATGCAGCCTGAGACCGACCAGAGAATCGCAGCAGCGGGGCGGTATTACAGTCGCTTTACGGCACCGTTGTGACGAAGAGAGAGCTGAGCCTGAAGGCAAAGCTCTGGATCTACCAGTCAATCTGGTACCGGTCTACTGTTTCAGACCATAGGTCCTAGTCCATGACCTAAAGAACTAGATCGCGGGTACAAGTGGGTGAAATGGGTTTTCTCAGGAGGGTGGCTGGCGTCTCCCTTAGCGATAGGGTGAGGAGCTCAGCCATCAGTGAGGGACTCGGAGTAGACTCGGCCACACTGGCCTGGGAACGCCTCACAATCCTCCAGTCAGAGCTGGTTAATGTGGCCCAGGAAGGACAGCTGTTGGCCCCACAACCCGACCCCAGATAAGCCTGCAAAATGAAGAGGCTAAATCTCTGAAGAACTTTGTGCTCATGTGAGCAACTGAATCATAAAGACCTCGGTTGTGTAGATATGAATAGTGAAGACATGGCAAAGATGTCACATCCACAAAGCATGGTAAAGGAGGCAGGGCTTGTGTTTCAAGACGGGTCAGCTGGGTTGCCAACACCGCCACGCTGAGGACAGTCCATCAGCCGGGAGCTGGGCCTAGGGCCTAGGGCCTGGAGCCTAGAGCCTGGAGCCTACAACCTAGAGCCTAGAGCCTGGAGTCTGGAGCCTGGAGCCTGGAGCCTAGAGCCTAGAGCCTAGAGCCTAGAGCCTGGAGCCTGGAGCCTGGAGCCTACAACCTAGAGCCTAGAGCCTGGAGTCTGGAGTCTGGAGTCTGGAGCCTGGAGCCTACAACCTAGAGCCTGGAGCCTGGAGTCTGGAGCCTGGAGCCTGGAGCCTGGAGCCTGGAGTCTGGAGCCTGGAGTCTGGAGCCTGGAGCCTGGAGCCTGGATCCTGGAGCCTGGAGCCTAGAGCCTAGAGCCTGGAGCCTGGAGCCTGGAGCCTACAACCTAGAGCCTAGAGCCTGGAGTCTGGAGTCTGGAGTCTGGAGCCTGGAGCCTGGAGCCTAGAGCCTGGAGCCTAGAGCCTAGAGCCTAGAGCCTGGAGTCTGGAGTCTGGAGCCTGGAGCCTAGAGTCTAGGGCCTGGAGCCTGGAGCCTGGAGCCTGGAGCCTAGAGCCTGGAGCCTGGAGCCTGGAGCCTACAACCTAGAGCCTAGAGCCTGGAGTCTGGAGTCTGGAGTCTGGAGTCTGGAGCCTGGTGCCTAGAGTCTAGGGCCTGGAGCCTCGGGTCTAGGCCCTGGAGCCTGGAGCCTAGGGTCTATGGTCTAGGGCCTGGAGCATAGAGACTAGAGACTAGAGCCCGGAGCCCGGAGCCCGGAGCCCGGAGCCTGGAGCCTGGAGTTGAGTGTCCTCCACTAAGCAGCCGTCCCGGACCTGCAGAGCGGTCCATCACCATACGAGCATCCACTGACATCCATCAAATGAGACACGTCAACGGTCACTTTTAGTATGTTTAAAATAAATTAAAGATTTTATTAGCACTGCCTGTGAGATGGTGTGGACGGATACATTCCTGATGGGAGTTACCTGATTAAATAATGTTAGAGAATATAAAGAGATTTAAGGTTCAGTCGTCCATAACATGATGTACCTGACCAGACCCATCCTCCACCAGAGAGACTCTCACCGTCAGCCGCGGTAGTCAGCCTTGATATCCACAAAACTCCCATAAACACATTAACACACACACACACACACACACTCTGTACCAATGAAGTGGGGCTTGTTGTGTGATGTCCCACTGTGTGTGTGTGTGTGTGTGTGTGTGTGTGTGTGTGTGTGTGTGTGTGCTGTGGTCTTGGAGGGAAACGGTTGCCGCCGGTGTTGTTGGAAACGTAAACAAGTGTGTATGTTTATGGGTGGGTGAAAAAGCAACATCTGAGACGGCTAACAAACGACTGTTTACTGCTCTGTGTGTGTGTGTGTGTGTGTGTGTGTGTGTGTGTGTGTGTGTGTGTGTGTGTGGAATTTTGGCAGCCCACCAAAGGAGAGGAGAGACCACATGACAAGGAAAGATAAACACAAACACATTCACTCTCTGTTTCCTCTGTCTCACACACACACACACACACACACACACACACACACACACACACACACACACACCATTAATTGATTCAGTTCTGTTCCACTGAACTTTGTGTAAAATTACTGTAATCACTATAATGACTGTTAAACAAGCCTTTAACGTTTTATAGACCTCCTCTCTTTCTCTCAACACACACACACTTAACACGGCTAATTCTCAAAGACAGAAAGTTTATTATTATTATTATTATTATTATTATTATTAGCTGCAGTATTTAATGAACCCTCCAGACCTCTGAATCACCTCCACACAGCTTTTTGTGTTACTTGGAGAAACGATCAACCAATCAGAGCTGTCTAAGTGAAAGAGGATGTCAACAGGTGTCCCAGTGTCGCGTCAGCTCGACTGACGGATGCATCACCCTCAGCTGACGTTTCAACACCACGTTGCCACATACATGAAACAGTCAAACAGCCTTCTGCAGCGCTGGAAGCGACTAACTACTGGATGAAGAGAGATAACGTTAACGTTAGAGTCTACCGACCTGAAAGGTCGCGGTACATCCCTCTGTGGTCCGTGTGCAGCTGCTTACGAGGCAGCGAGTATTTGAGTCACTCAGCAGGTGAAGTGGTCCTGACTGCTTACAGCACGTGTCAAACTCCCGGCCCGTGGGCCAAATCCGGCCCGCCACCTCATCTTATGTGGATTGCAAAGAATATATTATGCTTATCAAACAATTTTATGCTGCTTTACAGAAGAACGGTGTCCGTAAAACTGAATTTCCCCACTGTGGGACTAATAAAGGAATATCTTTCTTTCTTTCTTTCTTTCTTTCTTTCTTTCTTAAACTGCATGTCTACAACCGGCCCTTTGAGGGGAACCATGAGGCTGCTGAGGCCGGGATCAAACTGAGTTTGACACCCTGACTTAGAGGCTAACACGGTCCTGTCTAGAAGGTAACCCTCAAACTGTGAAAACGTGTGTCTGGAATCTGGTCTGCTGTTAAACCCTTTAAGCCAGCTGTCAGCTCTACGTATTACTCCTTTATGTCCGGAATGTTCTGATTTCACACGGGACACGATCACCGGTCTCCTGAGTGAAAGTCTGCTGTTTTATATACTGTATATATCTGTATATATGTACACAGTATGTAGTGTATATACTGTGTTCATATGTATTTTATGAAGAAAAATATAATCAAGCTTTTAAATGTAGAGTTTGGCCTCAGTAATCCGTTATCAGTCAGGCTCCAGTGTTTCTGCTCTGCGGTGTATTAATCTGCATTAATGAAACAGCGATAATTAAAAACTGCAGACATGACGCGTCTCATTCTCTTTGCTTTGTTTCTACAAATGATTTTCCACATGTACAACATAATTTACTACATAATTTACTGAATGAAAAGGCAAGATGAGGGAAGAAAGGAGTGAATGAGGGAGGGAGGAAAGGAGGAGACAGACTGTAATTGATGATCTTGTCAGAAAGCCGTCTATAAACTTCAGCCAAGACTAAATGATCCGTAAGGTGTGTGTGTGTGTGTGTTTTCCTTGTTGTGTTTGTGTGTGAATGAATATGTGTGTATGTATGATTTCATGTGTATGTATCCATGTTTTTATGAGTGTGTCTGCACTGTGTTATTTCTCATGTACTATGTGTAAGTGAGTTACAAGAGTGTACTTGTTGGAGCTGTGTGTGTGTGTGTGTGTGTGTGTGTGTGTGTGTACAGATGCATTTAAGTACGAGTCTGTTGGCCGTTAACTATCCTGTGAATAGGCTTCATGTTTTTGCCTGCTGGAGCCTAAAATCTTCACCAAGGGACTCGAGCGTTGTCATAAATACCCAGACAGACTCGTTTCACTGCACTTTTTCTTCCCAGCTGTTGATTTAACTGCAACAGAATAGGATGGTACCATAAAATACATTATGAAAATGACAAGAAAATAGAGAAGTTGTGATTATTTTAACACTGCAAGTTCTTAATAATCATCATTTTAATTCTGTTTGTAAGACAAACATTTATATTTATTGGATTTCAGCAGCTCTGTCGTATAATAGCTGGCAGCATCAAGCAGATTTTGGGCTTATCTGATGAATAGTAGTGATGAAGGGATGAATCAGTCGTCAACTATTTTGATAGAAAGAAAAAAAAAGTCAAAATTCTTGATTCCAGCTTCTTAAATGAGTATTTTCGGTTTTGTTTTTTTAATTCCTCATTGACAATAAACTGAACAGACATTTGAGGACGTCATCTTACGTCTGGGAAACAATGACTGACATTTTACTCCATTTTATAGACCAAACAACTATTTGATTAATCAAGGAAAGAACAATAATTGCAGTTTAATGGACAGTAATCCCAACAAAATAAGTTGTTTGCCAGTCCAAAACAAACAGTATCATCAGTACAAAGACCCCTCATATGAACAGAGGAGTTTTCTTATCTGCTCCGATGACTGACGGTTAAGTTTAGGCAGATAAAACTAGTTGTGTCAGACTTGAAAAACAGTTAAAAGAAACCAGTGCTGACTGCTGGTACTGTAGGAAGTGGGATGCTCGCTGCGGTTTCTGGTGTCAAAGTAAAAGGTTTTGTTACACCTGACTTCCTGTTGTTGTCCTACAACGAAGTTATGATACTCTGTCCGACCTGCTCCCGCTCCCAACTCGTCAAATACCACTATTTGGTAAGAGTCCATCGGCATCAGAAACCAACGTACGGAGGCGCCCTTTAGCAACAGGATGCAATGAACTGGGCGTTCAGCTAACTACAGTGTAAAGCCACCCATGGCGTTATTCTTTATGCTACGATCGGAGCAACTGGTGCAGTATGAATAGCGTCCTCTAAAGGCGGGAGGGGTGGAGGACATTATGCATGTAACAAGCGTATATTGACAAGCCGTCAGTGCAGGAGGGGTAGCCGAGGCGAACTGGAAATGAACGCCAAGCAGGGAATGAGAATGTGTTGCCCATCACCACTGTCATCCTCAGCGGCCCCTCACATCCCTCTCTTTCTGCCTCCCCTCCCAGACTCACCAGGAGCAGCCAGGTTCTGGACCTGGATAGGGACATTGGCGTTGGCCTCGGAGGCCAGGGTGAGGCGGCCTCCCTTGCCGATGCGATCGCACATCAGGGTAATGTGCTTCTTGAGGCGGGCGGTGTCGTGGGGCAGGCCCAGCACAGGACCACCGTGCTGGGCCAGAGAGGTGGCCTGGTCCTTGGGGCTCCGTGAAAGGCAGCTCCGCAGGAGGTGGGAGACGGCGGCGTCGCAGCTCTCCTCCCAGCCCTGAGGAGACAGGAGGACATGATAACCCTGGATTACGTTGGTGAGTTCTACTACTACTACTGCTGCTACTACTACTACTACTACTACTATATTCTTCCTCCTACTATACTACTACGACTACATCCTGGTAACTAGAGACCTAGAGCATTCAGAGGATAGATGCTTTCCTAGCTACATACTACTACTACTACTACTACTACTACATCCTGGTAACTAGAGACCTAGAGCATTCAGAGGATGGATGGCTTTCCTAACTACTACTACTACTACTACTACTACTACTACAACATCCTGGTAACTAGAGACCTAGAGCATTCAGAGCATGGATGGCTTTCCTAGCTACTACTACTACTACTACTACTACTACTACATCCTGGTAACTAGAGACCTAGAGCATTCAGAGGATGGATGGCTTTCCTAACTACTACTACTACTACTACTACTACTACTACATCCTGGTAACTAGAGACCTAGAGCATTCAGAGGATGGATGCTTTCCTAGCTACACTGACTACTACTACTACTACTACTACTACTACTACATCCTGGTAACTAGAGACCAAGAGCATTCAGACGATGGATGGCTTTCCTAGCTACTACTACTACTACTACTACTACTACTACTACTACTACTACATCCTGGTAACTAGAGACCTAGAGCATTCAGAGGATGGATGGCTTTCCTAGCTACTACGACTACTACTACTACTACTACTACTACTACATCCTGGTAACTAGAGACCTAGAGCATTCAGAGGATGGATGGTCCCTACTCCTAGTACTACTACTACTACTACTACTACTACTACATCCTGGTAACTAGAGACCTAGAGCATTCAGAGGATGGATGGCTTTCCTAACTACTACTACTACTACTACTACTACTACTACTACTACTACATCCTGGTAACTAGAGACCTAGAGCATTCAGAGGATGGATGCTTTCCTAGCTACACTGACTACTACTACTACTACTACTACTACTACTACTACTACTACTACATTCTGGTAACTAGAGACCTAGAGCATTCAGAGGATGGATGCTTTCCTAGCTACACTGACTACTACTACTACTACTACTACTACTACTACATTCTGGTAACTAGAGACCTAGAGCATTCAGAGGATGGATGCTTTCCTCGCTACTACTACTACTACTACTACTACTACTACTACTACTACTACTACTACAGCCTGGTAACTAGAGACCTAGAGCATTCAGAGGATGGATGGCTTTCCTCGCTACTACTACTACTACTACTACTACTACTACTCTACTACATCCTGGTAACTAGAGACCTAGAGCATTCAGACGATGGATGGCTTTCCTAACTACTACTACTACTACTACTACTACTACTACTACTACTACTACTGGTAACTAGAGACCTTTTCAGTTTTTTTTTTTTTTTTTCTTTTTTTTTTTTTTTTTTCCCTTCCTTTCAGGATGGATGGCTTTCCTAGCTACGACTACTACTACTACTACTACTACTACTACTACTACTACTTTTTTTTCTGCTTGGTGCCAGTCACTGAAGTTGAAGTGTATTTTCCACAGAGTTGTCTTATGTCCCGGTCTAAATTCATACTAATATAATATACTAATGCATCAATACTTGTCTCAGATGTTTAGGTGCATTTGTGAGATAGTTTGTGATAATAAGAGGAATACAAATTAAGTTATGAATGTATATTTAGCGTAAACATCTGCAAGATGTTTTTATGAAGAAGTTTTATCTAGAAAGTTGTACTCTGGCTGTGGAACAAAAATCCCTTTCCTTCGTTCACCTGATGAGCGAAGGAGAAGAAGCCTGAAAGTGAGAAAAGGAGCAGGAGGATGAAGGAAAGGGAGGATAACGGTGATGAAGAGGAGATGAAGAGGAGGCAGACTAGATTTAGTGAACAATCATTGACCTTAAATCTTTACGCTTTAACGACGTTCTTGACATTTACGAAAAAGAGCAACGTAATAATAAAAGACGTAGAAAGGAAAGGGAGGAACGCATGCAGAGCGGTAATAAAAGGCAGAGAGGAGGAGAGAAATATGTCTTTTGTCACTCTCTCTCTCTCTCTCTCTCTCCGTCTGTCGTCCAGATATCTGGACATCTCTGATCTCTCTCTCACACACCAACACACCCATAACCAGCCGGCATGGAGGACTTCAGGTGGGTGTGAGAAGGTGTGTTGACAGGTAGCCTCCCACTCTCCCCTCTTTACCCCACAGCCCTCCTCCTCCTGCCTGCCGCCATCCTGATAGGCCCCTAATGAGCCATAATGACAGGTAATCAACCCTGTAATGATGATGACAGAGAGACAGACAGAGACAGGGAGAGAGAGAGAGAGAGAGAGAGGGAGGGAGAGAGAGAGAGGGAGCAGAGAGGGGGGGGGGGGTTGTAGAAGGTCAAGGAGATGAGATGATGATAGAGGAGAAGGCAGATATTAAAGACGGGGAAAAGGGGGAGACGAAGGAAGAGCAGAGATAAGGATGGAGGACAGAGAAGACAGTGGAATCTGGAAGGAGAGAAAATGAGAGAGGAGGAGCAGGAGGAGGAAGAGGAGGAGCGATGGGAGGTAGGTGACCTATTCTTACCACAATACCTCACTAGGTTATCAAATGCTTGGAACAACATAACTGCAGGTTTCTGTGGAAACTTGGCGTGCTCACGGACGCTCGCATACCGACATACGTTCCACATGCTGAGGAGGAAAATTAAATGTCTTCAGACCTAAACTCCAGACATTCATCCTCCCGAACGAGAAGAAAGGAAGCGGAGAAAGGCGGAGCGGAGTGGCTCTGGACCGAGGCCAGAGCGATAAATTAAGACAAAGTTCCCACTAATGCCCACATAGGAGAGTTTTGTTTCCTGTACCCAGGAACAAGGGAGGGATTGTATTAGTCACTAATCTCTGAAAACGACAGCGGTTTGTGTGAGTGAACTTGTTCCACTTTAAAGAGTGAAGACTCTGGGTTAATGCACATGCATTACTAGTTTTAAGTGAAATGTCTCGAATGTAGTACTCTAATGTTCAGCATTGATTCACAAAAGACGTTTTATTGTTCACTGTTTCAACAGAGGTTTTGAGGGTGAAGTCGGAGCAGCAGACGGACTGCTTTGGAGACTTTTACCCCGTTCAAACAGCGAAGACTGTTGGTTTGTGAATACTGACAACACTGTCTATGTTTTAGACCTGAAAGAGGAAATGAGGACTGCTGTGTAAATATTACCTCTTATGTCTGTTACTAAAGCAGAACAGGAACACAACACTGATCAATTTTAAAGCACATTGCAGCTTTTATCTTCAATTACTGCAAAGAACTTTTAACGGGTTACGGACCAGTCTCAATTTAAGCAAATATAGCTCAGCGCAGTGTGGTGTCAGTGTTAGCTGGCAGGAAGCAGGCGGTGAGCTCCAGCTCCTGCTGCTGCCCCAGTATTCTCCAGACTGTAGTTATGCCTCTTCCTGGGTCAGCTCAGACTCCAGCGGGGCCTCCGGCAGCGACCAGCCCGCCGTGGACAGACCCAGATCAGGCTTCACTGCTGCATTCCCCCTGCAGTCAGAGCTCCGGTGGGAGGCGGAGAGCTCAATGCTTGGCCTCCTCCTCCTCCTCTAGCCAGGACCAGAGCTACATCTTGCTGACCCACATGGTACTGGCCCAAGACACGGTGGTGATAGTCTAGGATGACATTGGCTTTCTGCAAGAAGCTCCACTGGGTGTGCCGGTGGCCGGGGGGAGCTGCAGGACCTGGAGCACCGTCCACTTCCTGGGAGCCAACACTGACACCACGCTGCTCGAGGCCCAAGCCGTACTGAAGGACCCGCTGGACAGACGGGAGGCACGGGAGAACCAGAACCAGGACCAGGACTGAGCGGGTCAGACTGCCAGACTCTCTTCTAAAAGCACTCTGGCAGCAGCAGATCTTTAGGACACAAGGTGGTGGTGAAAGACTGCTGCTGTTGTCCACAGGGGCCACCAAAAAATACTTCTTGTCCTTCATTTAACTGAATTTTGGTTTTATTTATCTGGTTCATGTTTTTTATTTATTTTTTATTAGTGTTCATTTGTTACCTTACGGTATACTCAATGCTGTTATCATGGGGTTGGTACTACTAAATACTACAAGTTGAGTTGTATGATTCTGCCATCGGTGCGTTTTAAGTGGCCAAGTGTGCGACATACAGTGATAATATGAAAGAAAGAAAGGTATTCCTTTATTAGTCCCACAGTGGGGAAATTCAGTTTTACACTCTGTTGTTCACAGTACACAGTACATAAGGTCATAGACATGTCAATGGAGAGATATCAAATTGGGGCCCTGCAAGCGCCCAGAGCAGTTGGGGGTTTGGTGCCTTGCTCAGGGGCACCTCGGCAGTGGCCATTATGTGAACTGGCACCTCTCCAGCAACCAGTTGGTCTTGGTCCATGGGGGATTTGAACCCGGGTCCTCCACATCCTAACCCAAGTCCTTACGGACTGAGCTACTCCCCCCCAAGAGCTGACATGAATAAGTTCAGGGCAAATTATTATTGAATCACACCGCATGGTGCATTTGTTATGATGGACCTTGACATACTGAATTCATGCTCATCTGTTGTGGTCAGCAGCTTCATTCATCTATCAGAGTAGCTTCCTTGTGTCACTGTTGTCCCGTGCACAGATGGTTAAAATATATTTATTCTCTCGTTGAGTCTTAAAGGTCTCTTGTCCTTCAACAGTCTCCAAACTACATCAGGAATATGAGGTTGGACATGGGGGAAATCCCAGGTGGGATTGCAACATTGCTGGATAAAGTGTTCCCGGGCCCAGCATGCGACCTGGGGGGACTCCCAAAGAGACGGGTAAGGGTTCAGACAGCAGTCCCTCAGTCCCGACATCATCATCCTGACTGGGGAAGTCATTTGAGACGCCAGCGTTACGGTTGTGAGAACAATGTTGTACAGTCAGTCTCTGGGGGACAATAATCCTCCACACAATCACTTCCCTGACCCAATCAGCACGTTCCTTCTCTGAACATCTGAAAAACTGGATTTGGCAGAGCTCAGCATGCAACAGTTGCACTTTCTTTCACTGTCCAACTTCTGAGTGTAATCAACTTTAAATACCACCAATTACTGTAAATGCTTGCTTACTGGCTATCACAAGCCCTAATATGGTATAAAGAAACCACTGATTTGAATGGAGAGCAACATGTAGGGAGATGTTAGTGCAGTGTGCTGCCTATGCATAGGGTCGGCTCCGAGTGTGTTCATGGCAAATAAATAGTGGTTAAGGTATGGTTAGGGCTAGGCATGTAAAACACTTAGCAGATGTTCAGGCCAATATCAGCCCTGTGATGTATTAACACAGGGGACAGGAAATATGATGCAGGAAGTCAGGATGGAGTAACAGATCACTGTGTTAACTAAAATATGGTGCGATGGTTTTCTGTGCTCAAAGCAACAATCACAATCTAGATATCCTCTAGATATGTGTGCTCGCGAGCATTTGATTGTCCACCATATTGCCTCACCGGATGTGGCATTTTCTTTTGTTGCCCTCTGCGTTGGCAGCCCTGCTTCACGCCACGCCCGGCCGCATTCAGCTGCATATTTTCATGCAGAGCCACAGTCAGTCTGAACGTGGCTTTAGGCGAGGAATCATCCACTGTGGACATCATTCCTCAGGATACTGGGCTGGGTCGAGAGGAACTTCCAGGAACAAAACTGATATAAAAATCTATGTGATATGTTTCATATAAAAACAACACCTGGTGAAACACAATAATGACCCTATGTGGCTCTGAAAATAAAACCCTCCAATACTGCTGACTGGAAACATGCCATAGTCCCTTCAATGGTTCTTTATATCACCACGAGGCTCAGAGAACATTCGACTCCACGCTGCACAGAACTTAGAGCGTTGTAAATAGTTCTGCAGCAGTACGAGCCTAAAGAAACATTTTCAGGTACTATATAGACATTTTTTGGTTAAGAGCGCAGGAAGCCAGCGCGAGGCGGGCTGGGCGGCGGTGTGATGGACTGTGGTAAAGTAAACAGAGGGGAGAATGTGGGGGTCATGCAAGAACAGCAGGCAGACAGACAGCGTCAGCAACTCTGCTCAAGAGCTGACTGACAGATGGAAAAAGAGACAAAAGAGAGAGAGAGGGAGGGAGGCCAGGAACAAGGGAGGGAGGGGAAAAGAAGAGGACGGATACAGGGAGGTGGAAGACACAGCAAACCTCTTACCATTAAGATTAATATAAAGAGCAGCTCAGCACCGTGTGTCAAGTTGTTCTAGTTATTAAAAGGAAATAAATATTAATTAATAAATGAGCTAATCAATTAGAATAAATTGTGAAGTGTATAAGGGTTTATAAGATGATGATAGAAGTATATGATAGCCATCTCCATGCTCTATGTCTCATTACAAATTTTTCGGTCGATATCGTTTGTGCACACTTGTTGCTACATTGAACCATTTTTTTTTTTTTTTTTTTTTACCACTGGAGAATCAATAACAATGATCAATAATCCTCCAACATACCACATTAAGACACCAAGACCTTGAGGAACACCATAGAAGAAGACGTGCTGGGATTTGGCATCAAAAACTTTTCACATTTGGTACTGATGGATTGCTGATCGAGTCCTTCCTCCCCACACCTCCCCCCCCACCGAGCCCTCCCCCCCCACCGAGTCCTTCCTCCCCACCGAGTCCTTCCTCCCCACCGAGTCCTTCCTCCCCACCGAGTCCTTCCTCCCCACCGAGTCCTTCCTCCCCACCGAGTCCTTCCTAATGGTTTTCATATGAGAAACAAAATCTCCGGCACTCTCAGGTAAAGTTACGTCTTTTATTTAAGGGCAAACAGTCTCTTCTTCATGCTGCTGCCTGGCACACGATATATTTTTCAAGATTTTGTGTCGTGCTCGCTGTTATATTCATTTTGTTTTCTAGTTTCATAAACCAGTATCTTCAGCGTCAAGGGGTGGTAAGACAAAGAGAAGGATGGACAGTTAGAGAAATAAAGATGAGGGAGATGCAGAGAGGCAGAAAAACGAGCGTAAAACGAGGGATAAGGCAGATGAGACAGAAAAAAAGGATGCAGGTGGATGAGAAGTAGAGGTGAGGAAGAAAAGGAAAGAGCAAGATGGTAAAGAAGGAGGCGGTTAAGAGGAAGACAGAACAGAAAGAGACAGGAAGGCTGATGAAGGAGGGAGGTGAAGGAGGCGAAGGAGGAGCAGGAGGTGTTCTGGTTGGCTGCAGCTAAATGAGACGTTTGGTTGGACACCATACAGGTCCTCCTCCTCCTCCTCCTCCTCCTCCTCCTCCTCCTCCTCCTCCTCCGCTCATCTGGAAGTACAGACAGGAAGCGTTTCTCCTCTCCTTCCTCCTCAGATCAGGGGAGCTGGGCATACACAGCTGCTGTCTGAAGAAACCTCCCTGTTTTCTGATTGCAGCCCAACATTTTTTAAATTTTAAAGTTCTCTGCACTTTGTTCGTCAGCTGGCTAATCACATAGTGACAGATGGCACACGGGTCTGACGGATGTAGAGGAAGAGGAGAATAAAACGGGATCATTACTGCGCAGTGCGTTCTCGCTGCAGTCACAGGATGTCCTGATTTACCTGTTACCCCAATTCAACAGGGGACAAGGAAGACATGCCCCGTACATTTATTCGCCCATTTTTATCTCTTTCAACAGCGTCCTGTTACTGTCCAGCTGTGGTAATCCAGATGACAGAAGCTCTGCTCCCTTCTCGACCACCTACGACTGATATCATGGGCTCACAGGAATATTAAGCTTTGAGGGCAGCAGCGAGCATTTAATGGACACTTTATTTTGATGTTTTGTCCCTGTCACCTTGTAGAGGATGTAAGGTTGTCTGCAGACTGACAGGAGGCTCCACAGACACTGTTTAGGGCTCAAAAAAGACTTGTCGATTGCTGTATTTAATCTATATTTTTGATTTACAGGTGACAATGTGTAAATTTATATATATATAAAAAGCAGAGTGAGGATCAGCACCTCTCAATCTGAGGCCGTGGTCCTCAGCAGGGAACCGATGGACTGTCTACTCCGGGTAGGGAATGAGTCTTTACCCCAGCTGAAGGAGTTCAGGTACCTCGAGGTCTGGTTCCAGAGTGAGGGGACAATGCAGCCTGAGACTGACCAGAGAATCGGAGCAGCGGGGCGGTATTACAGTCGCTTTACGGCACCGTTGTGACGAAGAGAGAGCTGAGCCTGAAGGCAAAGCTCTGGATCTACCAGTCAATCTGGTACCGGTCTACTGTTTCAGACCATAGGTCCTAGTCCATGACCTAAAGAACTAGATCAGGGTACAAGTGGGTGAAATGGGTTTTCTCAGGAGGGTGGCTGGCGTCTCCCTTAGCGATAGGGTGAGGAGCTCAGCCATCAGTGAGGGACTCGGAGTAGAGCTGCTGCTCCTTTGAAAGGAGCCATTTGAGGTGGTTCATCTGGTCATGACGCCCCACATCAACCCTGGGATTCCTCCCACACTCAGATCGTTCAGTCACCCACCGTGGGAATGAACGTCTCAGGTCATTACCTTGCTCCTCCCCTTCTACTCATCCACCGCTCGCCTGCCACTGCCACTCCATCACCATGTCCTGACAGCTCCACCACGCCGCGCTCAGCATCCGGACGGTTCTTTTGGATCTCGCTCCTCGCCGTCTGCCGGTTCACCCACCGCCCACTCCCCCCACCACATTCCCAGCAGCATTAACTCTGACTAACCGTATGAAGTCACTTGAACTGATTCAGTGTTTCGCGTTCTGCTTTTTCGTTGCCATTTCATAACATTGACTTCAATTTTCTTTTCCTGTGTTAGTTTCTAAAGAACAAACTCTTTATTACCTGCGGATTTTATTTTGGTGAATGTGTTATCATGAATGATAGCCAAAACTACAGTAAGCCAGTTCTTTAATAATGAAAATAAAATTTAAAAAATGAGCAGATGAGTAAAAGAAAAGTGCGTCACCATCCCTGTCAGCGTGGAGCTGTGGCACTGCATCGCTGTAAATAGCTCAGCGGTGCACCTGTTTGTTTTAATGTTGTGGACGTGACCCTGATTACTGCAAATTCACTTAATCCCATTTAAAATAACACACACGCACACACACTAACGTACACACTCCCCAGAGGCTCATCAGCTGACCCTCCGAACCTATTCCTGTCTACAGACTGTGTGTGTGTGTGTGTGTGTGTGTGTGTGTGTGTGTGTGTGCACACTGTAAAATATATTTTATGTACTGTTGTTTATGAGGACACAGATGTTTGCAAATGTGTGTGAGGCTGGAAATAGACTTAGAGGTAATGAGAGGTTGAGGGGATTGATCAGGGCTATGGAAAAACACACACACACACACACACACACACACACACACACACACACACACACACACACACACACACACACACTCAGAGTCTCTATGGGGTGAGAAATCTTTCGTGGTCTGACAGCAGCAAATGGAGGAGTTCTGTCAACACGACTGTTTATACGGAGCCTCTACGGTCCTCTGCAGCAAACACACAAACACACACACACACACACACACACACACACACACACACACACACACACACCACACACGCACAGTATGACTCAGAGGCTGATTAAAGAGCAATATGTCATCCATCCATTCACACTGAGGCCTATTGTGACCTTGTGTGTGTATTTGATGTGCATTGTCTGTTCAAACACACCCCCCCCCCCCCCATACACACACACACACACACACACACACACACACACACACACACACACACACACACACACACACACAGAACACACTCTTACCACAGAGCTGACAGGTGAGTGTTGAGTGGTGGGTGAGTGTGTGATTGTGTGTGATTGTGTGTGTGTGTGTGTGGAGTGTGTATTCCTTTGGGACCTGCAGTACTTAATGTATTTTAAAAGTTTTCAGAGTGTGTGTTTACTGAGCTGGCTGCAGATGGATGGACAGACACTGACATTTTAATGGGCTCCTATGTATATATATGTGTGTGTGTGTGTGTGTGTGTGTGTGTGTGTGTGTGTGTGTGTGTGTGTGTGTGTGACCAGCTGTGGCGTGTCCTGCAGCAGCGGCAGCAGCGTGGCCTCCAGGATGGCCGTCTGGTCGGGGGTCAGGCCCTGCCACAGCGACAGCAGCAGCACCAGCAGGTGCGTGGCGCTCCGCAGACGGACGAACGCCTCCTCCAGCAGCGCCCGGTTCTCCTCTGCAGCCTCCGCCAGCGCCATCACCTGGAGGAGGGAGGAGTCAGTGAACGCCTCTCCGATCACCGCCCCGTAGGTCACCATTTAACATGCATTAAGAATTACCTGTTTAACTACAGATACTACAGACAAATACTAATGGTGCAAATGTACACAAGTTTTCTGTTTTTCTACGATGACAAAGGCATGACCTCCGTCTAACCATCTACAAGAGAAAAATGGAGAATAAGAGGAACACTAGAGCAAATGAATGATCAGTTATCAGGGTTAAATGTTCCCTACATCAGAAATTAGTCAGCCAACATGTTCCCACGTCCCTTTTAGTGCATCAGCTCTTTTTCCATAAAGGCAAAAACCACTTCAAGTGAGCATAAAAACATTTTTGTGCAACTGAGGAAGTTTTATCGATATTTGCAGTTTACAGCTTTTCAAGCGCAACAGTTCAAAATATGCATAAAGAAAAACATAAAACATGTGACTGTGTATCATCACACTCCTGTTATTTCCACAAAAGCATGTTAAAGGGTAGTAAACATGTTGGGTGTGGAGACAAAGCTCACATCTACTGTTTTATATCTGTGCTTCTGACAGCATCACGTGGTCTTCCTCCGCAGGTTTGCTGTAGATCGTCAAACGTTCCCATTTTTCTGAGCATTTTGAGGACAACGCTTCTTAAAACGACCTCGCGTCCAGGTGGAGAATCCGTGACTTACTGCGTTGTCCTTATGAGGGGAGTAAAGATGTTGATGGTGGTGTTTTCAGAGCCCGGGGAAGTCCCAGTGCATTTTACAGAGGAAGGGATAACAGCTGTTCTCTGCTCTCGTACCGCTCGGTTCTCAGACATTAAATAACAAGATGAAACAGCTGTTCTCAATGAGGACTATCAAAGCTGGAGAAGCAGCACACTTCGATGTGCTGCGTAGAGTGAGTATTCTTCAGAGTATTCGCTCCAGGCCGTTTCACTGATTAAAGACTGAAAGACACGTTGAAAATGTCCCGTCATTACATAAGAATAAGGCAATTATCACTAGATCTATTACAAACACAATAAATGATTGTATTGGAAAGTGCAGCATCTAACAAATCGTGAATCATGTCTTTGTTCTCTGACGGTCTGGGCGCCTCCAACACACCGTTTATCCACAAGACTCGACTGCGTGTCGACTGCACAAACCTGTGTAAACAGTTTTATGAGCATCACGTCTACAGCTCCTTCATTACCGCCTCAGTCCGCTGCGTCAGGCGGATGATTTACACTCATTTACATCAGTCTGAAGTCAACCTGAACAACTTCATCAAACAGGTTGTTTTTAAAAGGTGTTGTCACTGCAGAGTAAGACCCAACATGATTTCACCGCTGTTACATTAAGTGATTAATGTCTGTGGCATTAAAGGTTAAAGTCATGTACGGAGTGCAGAGGTCCACCATTTGATCCAGAGGAGTCAGACTCAGCTTGATCCTGGGCCACAGCAGCATCAGGGTTCCCCTCAAAGGGCCGGTTGTTATTCTAAGTCTATATAAAATATCTCTACTCCTGATCATATTACAAACCTGGAGAATAGGAGAAATACAGTGGAGTAAAAGTGACAGTGAGCAGACCTGAGATGAAGGTAACATCATCTCAGCCTGTCTGACTGCTTGTTTCTTCTCTCAGGACTGTTTGTCGCCATCAACGTGGTGAGTTTTATTATACACTGCTGGAAGTTGAAAAAAGTAAGTGCCAGTACTTACAGTACTTACTTAAAGTACGTAAACACTTCATTTCTACATTGAATAAAAGACACTAGGAGATATTGGGTTTGAAGGTCCTCCTCATGACAAAACTTGGTTTTTGACATAAAACTACGTAATTTCACATAATTTTGGACAATTATTATTATTAGAGAGAACGCCCAAATAGCCTGGCAAGACAAAACTCACTATGGTTAAATAATTATCTTATTATTTACACATATCACAGCCTTTGTCTGAACAGTTGATTCTTCTGGAAATGTTTGCCCCATAAAATCATATTGTGTAAATCAAAAGGAAACCTGGAGCACCTTTAAACCCGGTTTCATTAAACCTGCAGTAGGCAGAATGATTGAAGGGCAAACCAATCCCATAATGAGCTTTCAGCATATTATAATTGAGTGAGTCCACCTTTCTACCCATAATCCCAAAGTCTGAGAGAGCGATGAAGTTACACGATTGGCCGGCTGAGGATTGGAGTTCCTCATTGGCTGGCTGAGGGTTGGAGTTTCTCATTGGCCGGCTGAGGGTTGGAGTTCCTCATTGGCCGGCTGAGGGTTGGAGTTTCTCATTGGCCGGCTGAGGGTTGGAGTTTCTCATTGGCTGGCTGAGGGTTGGAGTTCCTCATTGGCTGGCTGAGGGTTGGAGTTCCTCATTGGCCGGCTGAGGGTTGGAGTTTCTCATTGGCCGGCTGAGGGTTGGAGTTCCTCATTGGCTGGCTGAGGGTTGGAGTTCCTCATTGGCCGGCTGAGGGTTGGAGTTTCTCATTGGCCGGCTGAGCGCGCCTCTCTGGGCACTAGATGCAGTGACGGACAGCGTCTCAACACTTTCCATTCGTTTCCTACAGAAAGTAGGAGAAGCATTTGCCCAGTGCATGATGGGAATGGGTCTGTGTTTGCGTGAAGTTGAAAAATCTCAACTTTGTGCAAATGAGTCTGTCCAGCATGACGCTTCTGGGTCGCGAACCAAGCTGTCAAACTAGGAGATCTAGTTCTAACATGAAACGAGATTCAGCAGCATCGCCTGTTTCTCAGTTTCTCAGACGTAGATTTCGGCGGATTGTTTAGACGAAATAACAGAAAGTTTTACGAACCGCCGTGTTGTTTCCTGTTTGAAACGGCGAGCATCGCACAGTAGGGTATGTCACCGCTTGAACGGCCAGCAGGGCGTCCCCTCGTGTCCTCGCCGGACCTGGTGGACGTGTACTGCTAGATCTACCATCACAGACATGACCACTGACTGTGACCAAACACAGATCAGACCAAACCACACAGCCCTTCTCTTCACACAGCGCTGGCAATCCCACTTTCAGGCTGCTCGCCTTGATTACAGATTTACCTCTTGTTCAACTGAAAAAGTGAAGTAAAAGGACGAAACACAGGAGAGAAAACTATCCATCGACTCTGCCAGCTTTGATGACTTGTCCTTATGTTCGACTGGTTTCTGCAGCATTTTCATGCTCGCATGTTTTTCCACAAACTAGACTTCTGAAACATGGAGAAGAGCAAACAGAAAGTGAATACTGGCTCTGAGAGGGAAACGCAGCAGAAGAGGAGCTTAAGATCTGCACAGTTCAAAACGCATGAATGGGGTGTGGTGGGACCAGGTGAACTCTGACCTCCAGCCAGGGTCAATCCCTCCATCCCTCCATCATTACAACAACAGAGGAGTGGAGATGAGTGGAGCGGCGAGAATGAGTGATGACAGAGCGAGACGGATGGTGACGAGGACAACAAGAAAGGACAAGCCGGGCGAAGAGGAGGAGGGAAACGGGAGATGTAGGAGGAGGAGAGAGAGAAAAAGAAGAGGTGAAAGCAGATCTGGGACTAATGGACGAGTGTGTGTTCAGATAAATGAGTGATCTGCTGGCCTGAGCGCCAACGGACGCCAGCAGTTTGTTTGACAAATGGATTTGGTGCTCGCCATTTGATACGGCGAAAAACAGAGATGGAAGACTGAAGTGGTGTGTGTGTGTGTGTGTGTGTGTGTGTGTGTGTGTGTGTGTGCGTGTGTGTGTGCGTGTCTCGAGGTTAAGCAGCAAAGTAAGCCATGTTGATTTGTGTAACACTAAACTACAAACATACAGTATAGGTGCATGAGTATGAGCGCTTCCTCCTCCTCCTCCTAAAAGATGTAAACAGTCTGAGCTAAAACCCTGATTCACCCCCCCTCGTTTCCGTGGCAACCACAAGAGGAGGTCAACTATCGGTGCCGTGTCACTCACACTTATAACGAAGACACACACACTAATCCATGAACACATAATCCTCACAAATAGAGGCTTTTTTTTCACTTCTATATACTTCTATACTCTATCACTTCTATATTCTATACTTGTGAGGACGTCGCTGGTCGAACGCACTCCTCCTTTTCAATCTTTCATTTTCATGTGTTCATGATTTTTTTAACCTTCTCACTTATAAAGGAAAGTTGGAGCAGAGGGAAGGACAGAAAGAGGATCCATGTTAGTGGTTGATGGAGACCAGCCGGTATGTCTTCTTTACTACGAGGCCAATTAATGGAGGAAACTGGGTTTGATATTTGTGTGATGGTAAAAAAGACCTTTATTATTCACTAGAGAGTTATTTTGATCTCTGGTGGATGAGTCATGATGAGGGTTTCTGAATCTCATAAATTCATGGATTTATGTTATATTTTTTATGTTGTTTTTATTTTTTAAATAAATTGTACAATATTTCTGCTTGTAATTATTTTCCTTGACTTCTGCTTTCAGAGCTAGTTGTTAAATAAATTATTACTAAAACTAATAATAATCAAAGGCAGAGGCAGTTTCACATAGTTTTATAATGACAACCGTCCCTTTGAGGGGAACCGTGATGCTGCTGTGGCCGGGGTGATATTCAGTTTGACAGTCTAGCCCCTACATCTAACCTCTGACCACTACCTGTACTGTACTGTGTACTGTACTGTGTACTGTACTGTGTACTGTACTGTATACTGTGTACTGTCATAAAGTCATTTCTATCCACTCCAGAGCTCAGGAGAGTTGTCGACGCTCTCGTTTCCTCCCGTTTAGATGATCTTGTTTTAAATCAACACTTCCTGCTTTCATATCAAAATAAAATCCCTCAAGTGTTTTTTTCTGTGGACAGAACTCATTTCACTCACTTCATTTGTTTACAGGAGGCTTTTATTCTGAAATATGTGCAGGACAGTGTTGTAGAACATGCAGAGACTTGCAGGGCTCCATGAATGAATGTAGAACGAGATTTTAATTGTGGATTATTACTATTATTTACAAATTACCACACATTTCTTGACCTTTCACTGTCTAAAATACATATAAATGACATTTATAATGACATGAACCAGTCATTATGAGGGTCAGACTGTAGAAAGAGCAGCAGAGCAGCTGGTGTGGACAACGGAGGTGTGAATCACGCAGCCATGAGGTAACACAGCCGCTGATCGCGTGGCCGGTTTGGCCCTGGGCTGACTGACTTTAGTCAGTAAAAGAAAATGTATTTACCACAGATGCACTGAGCGTTTTAGCACATTTTTAAACGAAAACAAACAAAACAAAAACAGGAATATTCGATTTCTCCAAAGAAAGATTTAAAAACAGGATCATTCTGGTATCAGCACTAAAACCAGGTATCCCGGTGACGGTTTTCAAACAATCCCCCGAGTTATGACTCTCAGGGTAGACAAGCCGGTCCTCACAAACATAGAAATACTACCCAGAGCAGGCACATCACATCCAGAGGTCCTAGTACATGAATTCTTCATATCCTCATACACAATTTCTACCATGTGACGCACACATACCAACTTCACCGCCCTCAACATGCACCCCCCCCCAGCACCACCACAGGGGTCTCTTAAAGTGTGTGTGTTGATAAAAGGCTCCAGATCCAGTCAAGGGCTCCATTGTTGGCAGCAGCTCAGCACCACACACACTCTGATTGATACCAGCTGAGAGAACACAAAGACACATTTAGCCTGGACACACACACACACACACACACACACACACACACACACACACACCTCATGATATAAGAACATGAACAATGTCTGATCTCAGGCTTGCACATGGGTCGATACACACACACATACATGGACCAGCGGTGTAAGAACAGTTTGCACACGGGTCACTAACTCGTGCAAACAGCAGCTGAACTACTGGCGACCTTAAACAACCTGCAGTAGAAGCTGGCTGGGTCACAACCTCCTGACTTCTTTCCAATAGTCTATTCAACATACATAAAGGGATAATTCACTGTATTTTGCACTGAACCTGGTTTACATCTCAGCGACAGAGTGTAACGTCACCAGGTCTCCACTGACACAACGTTGTCGGACCGTCCTGCATGCAAACAAAGAGACCACCAGCCTCTAATGACAGCCAACACATTATTCCTGGAGTTACAAACCACACACACTCTTATCTATGGAAATGCATGACTGAGAACACACACAAATGCAAACTATGGGGCTGCGACTGAATGTGAAGTCATTTTAGCTGGTGGACCGAAGAACCAATCAGAGAGCAGGAGAAGATGAATATTAAAAACACAAAGTTTGAGGTGAAAGTTTGCTGCTGCATGTTCACATTTGTTTCTCACATGGCTCAAATTATTGCAAAACCATCTCACCATCGAGCATCAGAGTGGCAATAAATAAGCGTTAATAACAAGACTGTGGTAATAGCAGAAGTACCACCCAGATCTCAGTATGTTTGACTCCTGACACAATGATCGTCCCCTTTAAACTGAACTCAACCGGCTGTCTGTTTCTTGGATACCAGCCCTGGCTCATAAAAATGACCTTTAATTAGAAAATAGGTTTTAACAGAAACACAATGATCCATGAAATACACTTTATATCAATATAATCAGGAACCTTTTTATACATCTGTTTTAACAAAGAGTATCTGCAACATATTCCACGTGGTTAAGAGAAAATCAAACACTGATTCGGTATTGAACTAAACCCTGAACCAATCACCACCAATCAGTGGACTAAACCTCACTACACACACGGTCTCCAAGGTCCTGTTCTTTCTACTGATAATAGCACTGCGTCAAAAACGCAGCCTCCATACATCAGGGGAGAGGATGCCGACATTTACAGCAAAAAAGTTTGCCAGCAAAAAATCTTCCTAGTAAATTATTTTTAAACATAAAAGTCTTAGTTCTACTGTTTACCTCACAACTATCAGAGACAGACCTGGACATTATACGGCCCACGGGCCAGAACCGGCCCTCATGAGGGTTCTACTCGACCCGGGGGGGTCTCAGACAAACCACAATTTTACCTGAAAAAACAGTAAACATAACAGCTTTTGAAATGCTTGTGTATCGTTAGTGTGCTTCTTCCTGTCACACTTGACATCGATGTAAACTGACCTGAGTGATGTTTGAAGCAGCGTCACCTGCTGAGGCGACTCGTCTATAATAAGTCCTGGACT
>CAMQGK010000568.1:11247500-11305000 GCA_947000775.1 Pterois miles | reverse complement strand
CTTCAACTGAGACCAGCACTCGGCTCCTCTGGAAGACGTGAAAAATGGAGATGATGAACCACAGCAGTCAACCGGAGCACACGGTAGCGCCGAGTCGAGGAGAGACCACCTCCCGGGCGCTTTTTACTTTCCCCCCCCCTTTTTGGGAGAAGGAATAATATAGAACAGATAGACAGACAGACAGACAGACAGACAGACAGATAGACAGTCAGTCAGACAGACAGACAGACAGACAGACAGAGAGACAGATAGACAGACAGACAGACAGACAGAGAGACAGACAGACAGACAGACAGACAGAGAGACAGACAGAGAGACAGAGAGACAGACAGACAGACAGACAGATAGACAGACAGATAGACAGTCAGACAGACAGAGAGACAGATAGACAGAGAGACAGATAGACAGACAGACAGAGAGACAGACAGATAGACAGAGAGACAGACAGACAGATAGACAGACAGTCAGACAGATAGACAGGCAGATAGACAGACAGAGAGAGAGACAGACAGACAGTCAGACAGACAGACAGAGAGAGACAGACAGATAGACAGACAGACAGACAGACAGACAGAGAGACAGACAGACAGAGGAGAAGATAGAAGACAGACAGGACAACAGATAGAGGTAGCACGAAGAAGATAAGGCACACACACGACGAGAGAAGATAGAGACGACGAGAGACAGATAGACGCAGACGACAGATAGACGACGACGAGAGAGACAGACGACGACGAGAGACGACGAGAGACAGATAGACGACGACGACGAGAGACAGATAGACGACGCGAGAGGATAGCGACAGACAGACAGACAGAGAGACAGACAGACAGATAGACAGACAGTCAGACAGACAGACAGACAGACAGTCAGACAGACAGTCAGACAGACAGAAGACAGACAGACAGACAACAGCAGAAGTCAGACAGACAGACAGTCAGACAGACAGACAGACAGACAGACAGACAGACAGTCAGACAGACAGTAACCTCTATTGTCTGTGGTCAAAACAAGCACACACTGATAACAGTCTGTCTACAGTCTGACGATAAGACGAGAGGGAGGAGACGGGACAGCTGAGGAGAAATGGAGAGAACAGGAAGGTAGACGAGGTAGCTGGAGATGGAGAGAAAGACGGAGAACAAGATGGATCGAAAGTGATCCGGTTCAGTCTGAAACTGGTCCAACATGGCTCAGTTCAACATTTAGTTTTAATGCAAAACTCCTCATTTCTTCTCTGAAAGATTTAGTCAGATGATTTCATTACGTTACTTTTTCCAAGTTTATTTCTACTTTTAAGATACTTCAGCAGTCTGAAGAGGAAGACGTCAGTCGTCTGACGGTGAAAAGAGCAAAGGCATCTTCATAAACGTCAGTTTGTGCACAGCAGCAATCAGATTGGTCTTGATTCATCATTAGGAATCCCAGTTTGATCTGCAAAATTATTCTATTAAATTTGACAAACATACGTGTGATTCATGGCACAATTGAAACAAGATCAAAACAATATTTGTCCGCCTCTCCGTTGACTGCCGTTAATATTTTTTCTGAAGTAAGGTCCCATGGTGGTCCACCAGAAGGAACGCCTCCCTATTGAAGTAAAGCTGCAGGTGAGGTTTTCTGAATGCACCATTTCCTGGGAGATAAAGGAAATAACCGGTAGAAGAATAATTAAGCAGGTTGAAGGAGAAGTGGGTATAAACCCAAACCATCAGAATTCTCTGATGATCCCTGTCGGGACCAGCGATCCAGGTCTAGAGGTTCGTAGACCAGGAATGATGACCGGGTGATCCAGACGAGTGTGAGCATGAGCTCAATGCCTTCAACGTAGGAGTGAGGAGGTGTCTGGGGTTTCTTTGGTAAGAAAAATAAAGTCAAAGCCTCTTTTTTCAACCGCCTCCCCAATCAAGGCTGTCAGAGATGCTTTCACAGGCCGCCGTTCAGCGGTACGGCCGGCTGCTGACACACGGCGGCGTGATTTATGAGGCTGTCGGCCTCCGTCAAAGAGCCGGCTGAACTCTAGTGTTTTCTCTGGGACGGCGAGGCTGCGACGAGGAGGCCTTCTGCTTCGCTTTGACACGGTGACCAACAAAGAGCTTTATTCTCCGCTGATAGGTCGTTTGTGAGACCCGCCCTCCCTCCGTCGCTCTGCGGACTCTCCTCTAGATCAGTCTGATCTCTGCTGTGCAGCCTCTGTTTGCTTAAAGCCAAAGAAATATCGGAAGGCCGGCGGTTCGATCCCCGGCTGCTCCGGTCACATGTGGATGTGAGACTGAAATTGCTGCCGAGGGCATAGCCATCAGTGTGAAAGAGATGAAGGATGAAGTAGGCTCCTCAGCAGCCTGATAGTGTGTGACTGTGACATGTAGTGTAAAGAGCTTTGAGCTAGAAAAGCTCTGTAGAAATGCAAGGCCATTCACCTGTTTAACTCCAGGCTAAGTACTGGTGGAGATCCTCCGGTTTCTACAGAGCAGCAGCATAAATTAAGAGCTGGGACAAGTTGATAGATTATAAATATGACTGTCAGACCGGCGGTGGAGAATATGAGGAACTACAAGGGGAAAACGGGATTTTTAAGAGGGACGATTTAAAATGTTTAGGTTTTTTGACTATTTTTAATGAAACACACACACTGGTGGTGTTTTTTTGTTGTTGTTTTAAACACAATGCAGAAAAACAATGTGTTGTATTTTTCAGAGCGAGATAGATTTTTCTGAGCTTTCGTAGCGCGAATGAAGGCATCAGCCAATCAGGTTATGCAGAACGGACATATTCAATATGTACACCATAACGTACATCAATGCAGCAGCTACATGGTGGAAACCAAGATGGCACCAAAACACAGTAAAAGCCCTCAGCACTATGCAACTGTCTACCAGAGGCTAATTTTGGTAAAAGGAAACTAAAATAGTTTTCAGGAGTTTAGTCTGTAAAGGGTTGGCCTCAGTCAGACTGACAGACGCTGCTCTGGGTTAACCCGGTCCTGGTTTCGGTCTGTGCCGAATCTACTCAGACCTTTTAATGAAAAAGGGTTGAAACTGATGCAGATTCACGTCGCTGCTGGGTGAATGTTTTTGGTGCAAAATATTTGCAGGCGAGCATTTTACATTTTCACACGCTTTGATTTCTTGAAAAGGTTCTTTTTTGGGGGGGGATACCTCTTTTTTTAGGGAGTTTTTGGCCGGGCCCCCCTTTACCCCCCCTCCAAAAAATTTTTTTATTTTTGCCTTTTTCCCTTTTCCCTCTTCCCCCCCACCCCCCCCCCCCCCCTCCCCCGCCCTTTCACCCCCCCTCACTCTACACCTCTCCAATTGTTCATGTATATGACCTTTTTGCATCTGTCATTTTAACATTTGTGAATAAAATTGAATTTCCCCTACAGCGGGACAATAGCACTTCTCTTCTACACATTTTAACATTTTTAAAAACAGCTGAATTGTCATAACAGCATAATAAAAAAATACTAGTTAAAGTCCTACACACCATCCTCCCCAGTGCACAAACACATAATCACACATATGGTCTTTTTCCTGCCTACATGCTTTACACACACACACACACACACACACACACACACACACACACACACACACACACACACACACACACACACACACACACACACACACACACCTGTGCTGGGTGGTCCTGAGGGCGGTCCTGAGGGCCTGGAGGCCCCAGATGGAGCAGGGGACTAAATTACAGAGCATGACCCACCGCAGTGACACCCAACCTGGGATTAACACCCAGCCAGGAGTCCCAGGCCACCGGTAGCCCCAGGCTGTGGGAGCTGACCTTGACAGGTTCAGAGGTGACCTCAAATACACACACATTCGCCGGTTGAGTCCAGGCCCACCCAGGACTGAAATAATGAGGGGGTTTGGTCAGTCCAGCTGGATGGAGCAGAGAGGGGGTTCTGGGTGGAGGCCGGACTGGAGAATTTGGCCTCAATCAGAGTATCTTGTGTCCAGAAATATCCAGATTGTGTCTTCACATCACAGCCCACACCTGGCAGCAGTCAGTCTGTCACACTGCGACTGCATTACACTGAGGAGCTGACAACGAGAAATAAAGAGACGGCACTAGTAGTGAAATAACATATTTAGGAGTGGAGGTTTCCAATGCAGATTCATAGTCAGTACATCTGTGTTCACCGTGTGCATTCGGCTCAAACGAGTCCCTCTGACTGTAGTTGGGTTAACAGGAGTCCATGTAGAACTCAGCTTATCCCCAACCAAACAACTAAGTCGAGTAACTCTCACATGATTCTGTCATTGGCTGATTTCAATGGACTTGCATTTATACATTTCTAGTCTTCCAGCCACTCAGAGCTCTTTACACTACGTGTCACATTCAGCCAGTCACACACATTCACAGGCTACTAAAATGCCAACTTTGTCCATCAGGACAGCCATGCCTTCGGTTAGGTGTCTTGCTCAAGGACACATCAACGTGACCGGGGATCGAACCACCGACCTGCTGTACCCTCTGAGCCACGGGTCGATGTAGTAGACGGATCTGTAAAACGGAGCTCGTCCACATGAATCAAACAACAGCACCACATTAAATCTTGTTTACCAGAGGAAATATGTCTTTTAGCATGAACAAATAAAACATTAAAAATGAATAATCTACTAAGAAATTTTAATTGACTAAAACCAAAACAACCAATTAGTCGACTGATCGACTACGAGGGGGCAGCCCTAGTTGTGGCCATAGACTGTATATTGGAAGTGGACGTAGTCACCATGACGTCACCCACTGGTTTGTGGACTACCGCTCTGAAGCATTGAATTGTGCACTTTGTCCATCGCCATCTTTGTTTTCATATTTTTATGCACTGGAAGCTGTAAATCCACAGTCACACTTAAACTGATATAAATATGGACCTCCTGCGTGGTTCGTTATGCTTTGTTACCCTCCAGTTTGCCTAAAAACTGGTGAAAGTCATGAAATTTATCACATTTCATGACTTTCCCTGTCTGGAATACTCCGCTGCAGATTATCATGTGATAGTTACGGTAGAGACGGTCGAGTGTGAAAGAGTCTCAGAGTTCAACATCACTGAAGCAGACGACACGAGATCAGCTGCAAACATCTGGACGTGACATCACATCGCCTCCATGTGGAGGTCAGGCTAGGTGAAAAGAAACACACACACACACACACACACACACACACACACACACACACACACACACACACACACACACACACACACACACACACCTCATAAAGAGGGCTGATACAGCTGTTTGGAAGTGTGGTCAGGGTCAAAGTTCAAACAGATACACTGACACCACACACACTCACGCCCTGAAGCACTTAAATCAATTCAGGCTGAAGCATATACACACACACACACACACACACACACACAATCAGTCCTGACAAACACACTCAGACAGCCTCCCAAAGAGACTTTGCGTGCACACACGACACACACTGTTAGTGAGCGTGTATTAATAGCATGTGATGAGACTTAACCCAAAGGCCTGTTTCACCAGAGCAGCTGCGAGTGGTGTGTGTGTGTGTGTG
Source organism: Pterois miles (assembly GCA_947000775.1). Taxonomy (NCBI): domain Eukaryota; kingdom Metazoa; phylum Chordata; class Actinopteri; order Perciformes; family Scorpaenidae; genus Pterois; species Pterois miles. Next base: position 11,299,462 of record CAMQGK010000568.1, on the reverse strand, counting down.
TGTGTGTGTGTGTGTGTGTGTGTGTGTGTTTGCTTTAAACCTTCCTCAAAAGCCAAAATATATATGAACTCTGTTGGCCTGTCGAAGAGTTCAATGGTGCAAGAAAACACACTGACACGCCTGCCACACACACTTTCTCAGCTACTAGAGTGTGAACTCTGCTCTCTACAGCGCTGCGATGAACTGATCAAACTCAGGTCTATTTAGTTTCATACAGCCCAAAATCACAGATCTGTACATCTGTACAGGATCTGACACCTTCTGTCCTCATTGGATAAGGAAAAACTCCTGGATGGATGGATGGATGGATGGATGGCTGGCTGGATGGATGGACGGACGGACGGCTGGCTGGCTGGATGGATGGATGGATGGATGGATGGATGGATGGATGGATGGACGGACGGACGGCTGGCTGGCTGGCTGGATGGATGGATGGACGGACGGACGGACGGCTGGCTGGATGGATGGATGGATGGCTGGATGGACGGACGGACGGACGGCTGGCTGGATGGATGGCTGGCTGGTTGGATGGCTGGCTGGCTGGATGGCTGGATGGCTGGCTGGATGGATGGATGGATGGATGGACGGATGGATGGCTGGCTGGCTGGCTGGATGGCTGGATGGATGGATGGATGGATGGACGGACGGACGGACGGACAGACGAACGGACGGATGAAACAGCTGGAACCGAACCGCTGAGCTCCAGATGTCCTGAACAGTGAGCGACAGCATGCGATACTTCTGGTATCTGTTCTGTGTACGTTCAAGTGAAAGTGTATTGTGAGCAGCGATGCAACAATTAATCCATTGATTGATTAGCTGTCAACTATTAAATTAATTGCCAACTATTTTTATTAATTGGTTTAAGTATTTTAAGAAAAAAAAAACTCAGCCTCCAGCTTAAATGTCAGTATTTTGTGGTTCTTTTACTCCTCTGTGATAGTAAACTGTCAACAAATCAAGACATTTGAGGACGTCACTTTGGGCTTTGGGACACAGCGAAGACGCACCGGCGTGTCCTCCGCCGACGTCTCTGTGACCCTCAGAGGCAACAGACAGATGACGCAGCTGCACCACACGCCGCAACACACGCCGCAACACACGCCGCAACACACGCCGCAACACACGCCGCAACACACGCCGCAACACGGATGTTTAATCTTCTTAAAGTTACGCAGATTTGCCGTCACACACGTTTCCACCTGTTTCTCTCTTTCTCCCCCTTTTTTCTTTTCCTCCACTAAGTTTTAGCATCTTTCCTTTCCTTCTATAACCTCTTGAACAATACCTGTTTGTTGTGAATATGTCAAATTTACAATGAAGTGTCACCATTTTCACTTCCAGTACACTTCAGCTAGTACTGAACTATAAGAATATAATATATAATATATAAATATGCTGAAACAAATAGAGCTCTAGTTTAATGTGATTAATCACATTTCCCTAAATATCAACCTGACATATTTGATATCTCTGGAAACTGATCATATTTTACAGACCAAATAACTAATATATTAACTGAGAAAATAATCGAAGATGAAAATAATCGTTTGTTGCAGCTGTTAGAAGTTCTGTTATCATTAAATACAAACACTTTCTTTACAACTTTAAACTACTAATAAGTTCAAGTATGAACTATTTTATTATTATGAACTATTATTTTCTTGAAATGGACACAGCAGCAGGAGTCAAACACTTCAGATCCAGTAATCATAAATACTGGAGTTACAAAGCAAACAAGCAGGTACACGACACAACTCGTCAAAGGACTCGATGAGGTGAGAGTCCGATTCATTTCCACACGGTAACAGGACACAGAAACATGGAGATAACTCCTGTCTGACCATAAAAATATCTCCACGTTATTTTCAGACTTTTCTCTTCATATGTGCTGTATGTTGCCAGTGTGTATGTGGTCTGTGGTGTGTGAGCATATAAGAGTGTGTGTGTGTGTGTGTGTGTGTGTGTGTGTGTGTGTGTGTGTGTGTACAGTGTTTAGTCTGAAGCCATATTTAGTCTCTCTGGTCCTGAGAGGAGGCCTATAATCACACAGAGCCTTTCTCTCTACTCATTACACACACACACACACACACACACACACACACACACACACACACACACACACACACACACACACACACACACACACACACACACACACACACACACACACACACACAGTGGCCTGTCATTAACAGTTCACACTAACCTCCCAGGCTGCACACGTGCACACTTATATGGTGCACGCACACACAATAACACGTGCGTTGTGATTGGCTCAATTTCGGCGAGGGCGGACCAGATGTTACTGCTCATGTGTTGAACCTCCAAAGATACGAGGCGTTGATGGGGCGTGGCCCCGCCTCCTTCCTTCTCAGAGACGTTGATGAAGAGCAGAGTCCGGCTGTGATTGGTTCAGGAAATGGAGACACGATAAAGTTCAGGTGGAGGATCGATCGTTTCTCTCTGCCGTGAGGGAGCGTTATGGATTTGGTGTTACGTCTGACAGTGGCGGGAAAAAAGTGGAGGATAAAACGTCAACTGTGTGTCAGCGCTGAGCAACACGTGTGGCTAATGCTAGCGGCGATCAATGATTAATGGAGACATCACTCCGGTGTGTCCGTCAATAGGAGCAGAGAGTCGGGGAGGAAAGAGCGACTCCTTCTCCCAGCAGCATTAACCAGCCTCTACATGCAGACTCACAGAAAACACACAACTAAAGCATCGGGAGGTTTCTAGCCAGAGACCTGCAGCCTGATGCCGTCTGGAGGATTTCAGCAGTGATTCGGGTCCTGGAGCTGCTCTATAATCTGCCGTCTCTCAGACACATCAGCTACACAGTAAATCCTGACCTGTACGAACAGACACGACGATGAACTGTGACAGAAGAGTCCACCACAGACCATGTAGCTCTGACTGCAGACGGATGGACATCCAGGCCTGCAGACAGTTACTGAACTGTGACCGCCCTCCTCACCACCGTTTACCGCGGTACCGAACCGAACCGAAATCCTTGACCCCAAATCGCGAACCGAACCGAATTTTGATGCACATTTGTAAAGCTGAACATGTGTGTGAAGAAAATACACACGCACACAGCTACACACACTCAGCCAGCTGTGAGTCCAGCTGTGAGTCCAGCCGGCGTTCTGCTCCAGATCTGATTTATTCTGGCGGTTCTGTCTCTGATATATTTACATCTGACTTCAGATTCAATGTGACGCATAACAAGCGCCGCGGGGATGTTTTCCTTCAAGCTAAATGACGGGTTCATCCCCGAACTCAGAGGTACTTTCACTGACTGCAGCCAGCTGCATACTGAATATAACATCTGTACAGCTTCATACAAATCAGCTCTCGGTGACAACACATTCGTTCATGCTTTAAAGCCCAGATTAACAGGCTTCTCTGGAGGTGTGGCCTTCGTTTGTCAGCGGTGTGCTGTTGTTTGCGGCTGCACCAGGAAACAATGGTGTTAACTGTTTGAACACAAAAGCAAGAAGGATTTTGTTAATTAAACTGCGATATTAATGTCCTACTAACATAATGTATTAACCTGGCTAGTCTCCTTATAATGACTAGACGAGTTTTCGGGCTCTGCATGATTCCACTCGTAGGATAAAACAACGTCTGATGGCATGACAAACATGATTTTGTTGACTTCAATTCATTGTCAGTTGTGTTGATTTTGGCCCCTTGTGGACAAACGTGGTAGAGCAGCGATCGCTGTTCGAGGCCCTGCTGGACTTGGGACTCGAGTTTCTGGTGAACCTGCATGATTTAGTCTGAAATCATGATCAAATACCTCTGCTATCTGTGCGAGTTACCCATAATGCTTTTCTCACCTCTCGGTTAGACTACTGTAACTGTCAGTATACTGCTGCAGTTAGTACATAAAGCAGCTGCTCGTCTACTGACTGGAGAAAGAAAACCACATCTGTCCAGCTGTGTCCTCCCTCCACTGGCTTCCTGATGCATTTCAAGATCTTAGTGCTTGTTTTTAAGGTTTTAAATGGGCTGGCACCACCTTATCTATCAGAACGATTACACCTTCACACTCCAGGTAGAGCACTGAGGTCGACCAATCGGACGGGCCTGGACGTCCCCAGATCTAGACTCAGAAACAGAGCAGACCGAGTCCTGATCTCTGATCAGTTTACCTCTGAATGTTAAAACCACTCAGACTGTAGAGGACTCCCCTCGTCTCTCTGCTCTCTGATTACGTTTATTTTCTGTTGAGCTGCTGCTCTTTTACTGCTGTTATGTGCACATTATGGTTATTGATTTTACAATACTCTTATTGTTGTTTGACTGTATTTATTTTATTTTATTATGTCCATGTTTGGTTGGTTGTTTTTAAACGTGCTCTACAAATAAAGTTTGACTTGACTTAAGAAGCTTTAAGGCAATCATCCTGCAACACTGCCGCTTGGTCAGTGCTTGGCTTCGGAGACCGATGCATGCAGAACTGGACCCGGAGGCACCAGGGACAGGCATCAAGAATAATACAGAAATAGTTTATCTTCTCACTGACTGCCTCGTTTGCTTGTGTGGTCAAATAGATCATGCTGGTCTCATACACCGCTGGTAGCGCCGCCTATTAAAAGTAACATACTGCATTTCATATATATCCCACAAAATCAGTGTATGTGTAATTCATGGAAATGTAAACCAGGAAATACGAATGGCGACGAAAAGGCGACGGTGGGTCAAAAAATTACAGGCCTTTCATCCAGGTGACCAGTGTTCATGTCAAACCCAAAACGATTCAGAACTCGTCAAACGCCGCTGATCGCAGCATCGCGTGACATCGGAAACTGACGCACGGAGGCACCTTTTAGTGACAGTATGTGACAACCTGGGCTTTCAGCTAACTCCAGTATAAACACACCCGCCCGTATCATTCGACGGGCGGAGCATGTGACGTAGTATTAACAGTGTGAGAGTTCGCTCAGAGCAGGGAGGCGTGGTGGACTCCCAGCTCTGAACCAGGACACCAGTGTTCGTGTCCCGTGTGACGGTTCAGCCAGACCGGCCTGGGCTGAAACTAAACGTAACGTTGACTTATTTTGTCCTGTCAGTCATTAGTCACGTGACTCGTCCTGTAAGTCAAGTGAGTTGAGAGTATCGCCAGGCCTGTGAGTTACGTAATAGTTAGTCAGTGAAGTTACCGGTTTGTTAACTCAAACTAAGCGGTGGCGTTGCCTCAACCTATCTTCCCATGAAAACAGATGTTGAGTCTCCTCTGAGCTCCTCTGTATGTCGGGAACACAGTCACCCTGATTGCTTTTGGCTTCTCCCTGCAGCTCTGAGTCTTTCTGACATTCAACAACTTTCCTGAAGCATAAAATTCAATTTCATGTGGAGAAAACTGCCGTCCAAACATACATTACATCAGTCTGACTCTGTAGATCCAGATCGCAGCAGAGGTACAGCAGGAGATCCCTACATGGGAGCTGTGGTTTCTTGTTATAGCAGCAATCTATGAACTGTACCTCACTAAAAATCTATTAATAAAAATTCAATGCTGAAGTCCCGTTCATTAGTCATTGCTTTATGTTCGAATAGGAGTCAATAGGACAGTGAGAGTCGGGTTGTTGTCTCCTGACTGTAAATCGTGCGTTGTCTGCTGGCGGTCAGAGAGTCTGATCAGTCTGATCTCAGCAGACAAAACACAGAGATCCTGACCACAAATTAGCGCCACACACAATTACAAAGACGCACGAATGACTCACATCTCTGCGGCTGTAGAAGCGGCGTACGGCTGGTTTTTACCTTCTGAGTCTTCTCATTTCTCCATTTTGTGCCTCCTCATCTCCTCCGTCCTGCTTGTGACCCAGAAACCGATCTCAGTGTGTCGTCTCCCTCGAGGAGGGAGGAGCTATGAGCGAAGATGCACAGGTGTTTTAGCATCTTTCTCTCTATAACCTCGAGAACGATACCTGTTTGTTGTGAATATGCCAAATTTACAATGAAGATTTCAGTGAATTTCCCCTCAGGGATGAATAAAGTATCTATCTATCTATCTATCTATCCATCCATCGATCTATCTCATGAAGTGTGTCACCATTTTCACTTCCAGTACACTTCAGCAAGTACCAAACTTCTAGTTCGTAGAAATAAGCTGAAACAAGATTATAGAGCTCTAGTTTCATGTGAGATATCGTTATTTTTAATTCTTTTACATTACACACCTCCATCTCTTTCATTAATCACTTTGCACCAAAATTCAACCCGACATATCCGACATCAGTGGAGACTTTGCCATCTCCGCGAGGATTTAAAATGAACTGTGGTGGGCTTTGAACCTTGTTTGTCTGACCAGAATGAGTTTCTAATGACTGATCCACTGTTTGTGTGGGTCGAAGCCGACACTGCGCTGCTGATGCTACTGATCACATTTAGCTCATCCATCCATCGGCTGGAGACCATCACAGCTGGCGCTGGGCGAAGGCAGGGGCACCCTGCACATAGAGACAGACAACCATTCACGCTCACATTTACACCTACGGGACATTACAGTCGTCGGTTAACCTGCATCAGGAACCCAGAGAAAACCCACGCTAACAAGGGGAGAACAGCACGCGCTCATCAAGCGGCTGGTCTGGTGCAGGGCTTAGACGGCCCACAATGCATTGCTGCTGCTGTTGCTGCTGCAAAGACATTATGGCTTTCCATAACTTTTTTACTCTGAATTAAGAGAAGCTGCTCAAAATAAAGAAAAAAAGAGAAAGAGAAGATTTTCTTTCCCAGAATGAAACACTCACTTCCTCACCTACACACAACCTGCACACACACCGTGTCCCTACGGTCCAACACTGAACCACACACTTGATGCAGTCCAGACCAGAGAGACCTGAGAGGCCAACACACACACACACACACACACACACACACACACACACACACACACCTCAGACAACACACACACACACACACACACACACACACACTCAGACAGACACACACACACACACACACACACACTCAGACACACACTCAGACACACACTCAGACAGACACACACACACACACAGAGCCAGGTCTGAGGTGATGGTTTTGGTTGTGGTCCCAGTGAAAACGACACTAATTTGGAGCTAAGGAGCGCTGGCAGGCCCAGTCACAATCCCACATACTTACAACTGAGAGAGCTGAGAGCTAATCACGAGCTAACGATGCTAATGTACAGTAAATGAGGCTAATGCTAACACTATTGTGATGCTAATACAACGTAGCTTGGAGGTCACCTTCTCTTAGATCACTAATCTAATCAAACACACTGATGGCATTGTAATGTGAAACACACACACACACACACACACACACACACACACACACAACCACACAACTCTCAACCTCCAGAAAACACACTAAATAAGCTGTCCCCACAAACACACCCTTGGCAGCAGCTTGTGTGTGTGTGTGTGTGTGTGTGTGTGTGTGTGTGTGTTGCCCCCCTCATGCCTGTTTGCTTTTCTCTCAATGGTCTCCTTTGAAGGACGGAGGGAAGGAAAAGAGAGGTGAGTGAAGGAGGGAAAAAAATGAAGAGAACTCTGGGAATTTACTGCAACAAGATAAATATCCTCGGCTTGGCGTCGCGAGGCCGCCGCTCTCTCTCTCTCTGATACACACACACTGATTACAGAGTAAATATGTGTAATCGTATAAATCGGCCATTGTTTGTGAGGCGGAAGCAACAAACGCACACGTACGATGTGCAGAGACGGACGTGTTGACTTTGGAGAAAGTGAAGTGGTGGAGGTGATCAGTCATGTAGGCCAGGATCACGCTCGCACGCACGCACGCGCACGCACACACACACATGTACGCACGCACACACACGCACGCACACACACACACACACACACACGTGTAATTAACATACTTGTATATAGATAAATATAATTAAAACGTCAATGATTCAGATCATCAGTTTAGGAGCACTCGTTTCTAATCTCATGTCGTTGGACTTTTTATCTGCTAATCTGCCTAATTAAACCTGACCTCATCTTTAAATTACATTACCAGGCCGCAGGGTTGGGTTACGATACCCAGCTCAATTTTGGATCTGGTTCTGGGTTGATAAAGAAATCTGGTACCACCTTTCATCTCTTCTGACTCTGTTTTTAGATTGTTATTTGCAAAAAGCAATGCACTTCAGTGAAAGTGGCTCTGACCGGCCAGCCAGGCAGCAACCTCCAGGTCTGAGAAGTGACGCCAATGAGGAAGTGCATTACACCTGCATCCTGTCTACCAGCCAGCAGGGGGCGACTCCTCTGGTTGTGTAGACCTCTATGACAACATGATCCTTCTTCTCTCTGATTGATTACCTCAGTAAACACTGTAAACATAAGTTTATGGTCTGAGTCGCTAGTTTCAGTCTTCTTCAATACAGCAGGATGTTGATTTAGTAAATTATGGTCCATGTAGAGTCAGATAGACCATAAAGCAGGCGATGCTGTAGGGCGGGGCTACCTTGTGATTGACAGGTCACTACCACAGCGTCGTCCGCTCCCTGTTTTTGTCTTATAACCAAAAAATATCTTATTCAGCGCAGTCATACTTAGCTGCAAAGCCGTAGTCCACAAAATCAACCAAAAATGTCATGGTGACTACGTCCACTTCAGTCTATATGATCAACATGTCACACTCCTCCGGCACTCACTGATAAAGTGTCTTTTTTATTATACTCGGCAAACTAGCCTTCATCAGCACAATCACCAATCAATCCAGTCCCGATTGGTTTCTGTGGCTCACCTGAGTACCTAAAACTGACTCTACATCGGGAGTGATCACACTGACGAGGGCTTATTGCTGAAGGGCCTTCTTTTCGTTAGCCAGTAAAATAAAAAAGACACTTTATCTGTGGGTGCCGGAGACTTGGTTCCTTCTGGTCCGCCTGCTACCTGGCACCTGTACACCTGTAGGAGGACTTGCTGCAGATTTACTGAAGACAACTGACCTCTCGACGTAATTGGACTTGACAAGGATTTCTCCCTGAAAGGCTGAGAGGAGCTGAGGAGGCCTTTCAGAAAAAAAAATCTGTATCATTTGCTTTTGACTTGCCTTTGACATTTGGCCCTTTTACATATCCGACGACACAGCGGGCTGAAATCTACTGATGAAAATTTATCAGTAACAATAATGAGTATTTTCAAAAATGCACACACAGAAAGCAGGAACCATTGAAAGTGAAAAAGGTAGACTTCATCCTACATTTAAGTGTATCTGCTATTTAAAACAGAGACATAAACACACACTCAGACGTTTTCCAGCCCGGACCCAGAATCCATTAGCTCCAGCTCTGAATACAGATCTGTATATATTGTTCCACTGTATTACAGTTCAACAGACTGCCAACTTGTCCCATTGTGCATATGGTTTCCATACATGCAGACCACATGACGCGCCCCATACACAGCTACATTTACAGCTAATTAAATAATGGAATGACACGCACACACAGGGATCATTGTTGAAATGGCATTTCCTTAACGAACAGGAATTTATTCATCAAAAATCAGATGCACGTGGCAAATTTCCTTCATCATGCGGGCAGTGTGTGTGTACTATAGTGTATGCTGGTATGTAATCTTATTATTTGGGGTGTATCCTCCACAGACCTGCAGACAGAGTGCTGCTGGCTTACACAAGGATTAGTCTGAACACAAAACAACACAAACTGGCTGATAACAGTAACACAGTGTACCGCTGTGAGTCAGTGGCTGCAGCTCAGTTGTATGATGTTCTTGTAATGTTTATATGTGTGTGTACATGTATGTAAATACGGACATAGTGTAAATGAATAATACTGTAATGCTCATGGGGGATCTCTTGTTGGGTTTCTAAACTACAGAGTGTGGTCTAAACCAGACCTGGGCATTATATGGCCCGCGGGCCAGAACCGGCCCTTGTGATGGTTCTGCCCGGCCCGGGAGGTCTGATGTGTTGTTAGTGTGCTTCTTCCTGTCGCACTTGACACTGATGTAAATTAACGTGAGTGATGTTTGAAGTAGCGTCACCTAGTTTACAACAAACATGGCTGTATTCAAAGAGTAAGTGTTAATGTTAAGTTAAGTTACATATAAGTGTTAATGTTAAATGTAAATGTTGATGTTAAGTTAAATGTTAAATGTTGGTGTTAATGTTAAGTAAAATAACTAAATAAACATAGAACAATCCCAGAGGCCTACGCGGCAGACTGAATCCAAATCAATCATCTCATCGTTGTTCTGAAACGTCCAGCAGCACACGTCAGTTTCTGCTTGTTAGACGCAAACAGTCCTCTCAAAATAAAAGTCTGTCTTCTCAGGACATAACTTGATTAGGTTTAGGCAACAAAACTACTTAGGTTTAGAAAAGACTGGTTTGGATTAAAATTATGCCGCAGTGGCGTTACGTAAGAACGGAAGTTATGTGACGTTGAGGTGTGGTTTGACACGGTGGAGGGACAGCGATCTCCCTACGCCACATTTGCTGCTCGTTAAACTTCCTGGTTCACCAGGATGTGGACTGAATACTGACTTCTTTGGTGGGATAGATACAAACTACAGTGCATTACTTTGCATACGTATAGCTACAAACACCAGTGAGCAGCGTGCAGACAGGAAGTCGCCGTTGTGCTGCTGAGCCCGTAAAGGAACTTCTGTGTTTCTGCCGTGGTACGTTATGTATAGTCTGTACATATCAGCCGACTTGGTTTATGCCTAGAACACGACCGAGAGATGCAACAGGTCTGCAGCCAGACTCAGAGCAGGACGCTACGGTTCACAGTCGCATTTTGTTTTCATGTATGTTACCTATTATATTTTAACTTTGACTTTCATTTTGGTTTTACATGGAAAAGAGTACTTGACTGTTTTACCTCCAGTCACTACTGGACGTGCAGAGCGCAGCAGATGGACGTTTTCAATCACCACTTCACTGTGGTCTTTTGACTCATAACGTCATTGAAAGCGTACACGTTTACAGTCTGTGGTCGACATGGCCGACAGCGTGGAACTCCACACGCTGTCTTGTGAGCTGAAAAGTTGATTTCATTTACTCTACGGCCAAACAAAAGCTTCCCACGACCAGAGCAGAATGCAAACAGCAACCTGCTGCGGTTTTGTGTGTTACAGTCAAACCGTTCAGTGCCAGAAAGAGTTTGGAAACAGCAACACAAGGTCAAAACTGGCCTTTGACACCAAGCACACTAAAGTAGGATCCAGGTCTCACCAGTGACCTCCATCAGGGCTGTTCACGGTGATGGCTGAGCCACAGGTTTCCAGGGTCAGGGCTGTGAAATCAGAGCTGGACTGTTGGCACTCAACTATCAGACTGTTTAATTAAAGCTGCAAGAAAAAAGCCTCCAGTCTGTAATCTCTGCTTCTCTAATCTCCTCCCAGCATGACAGCTTTCCAACACGGATGATTTATTAAATCTCTGCTTGGTGCCCAGCAACAGGGCACGATGAGAAATGATGTGGTAAGCATGGTGGGAAACTTCCTCTCAATATGGCCACTGGTCAGATCTCCAGTGTGAATATTTTTGGCAGATGAACTGATAAGCGGAGCACAGCAGGACCTCACTGATGATCCTCTCCAGAGCACGAAGGGAATCCTCATGACTTTATCTTTTACCTTTAACTCATACTGTACCACTGATTAGTGTTTTACTTCCTCCAGTTTTTCTACAGCCTTTCATTTCCTTCGCTCTTTACCTTTAACAGTTCACTCCATTTCATTATCTCACCTCCTCTTCATCTTAATCCTGCTCTGACTCAGTTCCTTGTCCTTGTGCTGTGTCATCTGATTGTTTCCTCCTGTGCTTTACTTCTTTCACTGAGTAATCTGCCTTTTTAAACTGCTTCTTTATGTCACTGATTTCCTTTTCGTCACCAGTCTTCCTTTAAATCATTCATTCACATACAGTACTGTGTTTTTCCCCACTTTTGCTCTCTTTCCTTCCCCCCAGGAATCTTGCTGTGTCCTCTGTGGTGTGATGGAGAGCTCAGATCACTCGTCGTTTGCCGGGCAGACAGCAGACGGATGAAAGCAGATCAATAGGAAATAAAACAGACGATAAACCTCAGATTTGTTCTTTGATTCTTTCAGCTGTGGGATCAGAGGACAGGAAGGAAAGGGAAGGAGGAGGAGATCATTTAACGACTCTCTCTTTCAAATCTTCACCTGGGCGCTACCTACGTAATCAGCTGTGCTGTTCATCACATGCATGATCCTGACAAGTTGGACGTCACTGTGACGGCAGATAAACAGGCTTTCAACCATGTCAGATACGGTGGCAGTTAGCACTGGAACAGCAGAGAAACAGTCCATCAAACACTCATTTACGAACGAGTTTCTCTGCCACAGCCATTTCTAGAGGCACTGTTTCCATTCCTCTCTTCTACTTGTTTCTCTTTGCACTTGTCTTCTTTTCTGTGCTTGCATTTGTTTCTTTCCATCTCTTAATCTCTTTATAAATCTCTCTGCCACGATTCACTTTCTCTCTTCTTTGATTCCCTCACTTCATCTCCTCATCTTTCCACATGTCTTCATATTTGGTATATCCCAAAATCTCATTCTTTGTATTTCTATGTCTTCGTCTCCCTTTCATCTGTCTATCTTTTTCTGCACTTCACCCTCCGATCCCCTCCTCGATCGCCTCTTTCTCCTCCCACGCCGACCACATCCATATGTTAATAATAAAGCCTCCTCCAGCTCCACCACATCTATGAGGAAACCCTCTGGCAGGTCATCTATGTCTGTCTGATAAAGACCAGCGAATGTTTCATCCTCGCTCTTCTCTTCCTCCCCCTCTGATTGTTTTTACACCACTTTCATGCTGCAGCTTATGCCGGGTCCAGAAATCCAGACTGACCCGACTGGAACCGATGTGGGTTGTGTGTTATCCTGCCCGCAACCGCTGCGGCATTTAATGAGCTCCAATCTGATTAAAATCTGGGGGAGATAAATTAAAATGATCGAGCCTGAGGGAACCGCGAGAAATTAGAGCCAGACTCGGCTCAAACCCGCCTGGTGCTCAGGGCGGGGCGGATTCGGTTTGGGCTGACAACCAAAGCTCTACACAGGACAGTTATCTGATCCTACCGATATGACAAGGTCTAACAAAGCTAAATCTGAAACAGTTCAACTTTAAACAGACTTATTCATGATCTAATTCTACCTGGAACTGATGAATGACCAGTTTAGATTCAAAATAATGAAATACAGCTTTCAACACCGGCTGATTTCTGTGCACCAGACAAATACATGCTGCCACATTAGAAGATGTGTTCCAATAACCTCATGGTTAGAAGTTATTCCTCATTTTTTGTGCATCTTCCTGCAGCAATGCAAGTCAATTTCTGCACATTACAGCCATATAGTCTTTTCATAATCATTTTCTGTCTTCACAGGAACTATTCAACAAAACTACTTAGGTTTAGGAAAAGATTGTGGTTTGGCGTTACTAAAGAACACAAGTTACGTGACAAATAAATCGCTGACTTGTGGTTTCACACAGGACACAAACCCCAGCCTCCTGGGCTACAGTCTGGTGTTTTCTGACCCACCCATCCACCCCGAACGCCTGCCTACACAGCGTTTACTGCTCTTCATATTTCCTGGCTCACAATTCCATCCATACATCCATCTTCAACCTCTTATCCCGTTAGGGGTCACGGGGGCCTGGAGCCGATCCCAGCTGGCATTGGGTGAAGGCGGGTTCACCTGGACAGGTCTCCAGTCCATCGCAGGACACATAGAGACAGACACCATTCACACTCACATCTACGGGACATTTAGAGTCATCAGTTAACCTGCGTGTCTTTAGACTGTGGGAGGAAACCGGAGAACCTGGAGAAAACCCCCGCTAATATGGGGAGAACATGCAAACGCCACACAGACGAGAACTAAGCTGGATTCGAACCTACGACAGTGCTAACCACTGCACCACCGTGCACCCTGGCTCAAACACACATTGATTGAGTGTGACGTATACAAAATAAAGTGTGTTACTTTCTCAGGTGTAACTATGAGACGACCAGACCAGCCTGCTGCAGCCAGCAGCTGTACAGATAGAGCTGGTGTAGCTGTGGCTCCTCAGCAGGGATAAAAAGACAAAGTCCCTCAGCCAGGAGACAGCCCACCCCCATCACACACAACACTGAGTGTCAGCCAGCTGAATGAAAGACAGCCATTCAGTGATAAGACAGACAGTCACATAAACAGAGCGTCGGAGGGAAAACACGGCGGACCACCGTCACCCCTCTGTGCTCCATTCAGCCTCAAGAGGGGTCTCACTGTGTGTGAGAAAGCACCGACGGGTGTAAATGTGTGTGTCTGTGGGTGAAACATCTCCTGAGGGGAAGTCAGAAAGTGATTGAGAGAGAGGGGGAGGAAGTCTCTGGGCTCCCGGCGGTCCTTTAATCTGATACACAAACACACAGGGCATCTAAGAGGCTGCCATTCACACCACACACACACCTTCTACATGAACACACAGTTGTTAACACCGGTCAGCTGTGACAGGCCGGTCATGGACGCATGGCGACACGTCTCAGAAACTGTCTGCAGGTACGATTCCTGTGTAGGAACCAAAACCAAAGTCATACTTGTTTTAATGCCTTACTTTGAGGAGTATAGAAATGTTTCACTTGATTTTGTCTCAACACAGAGCAGCTTTACAAGAACAGTCTTTAAAAAAGGTACTGAATGTGAGATTGGGAGCATTTCTATTGCCTCTACACAGCTCTCAACATGGCGCCGGCTGAGCCGACAGCTAACCGCTAACGGTGAAGGCAGCAGCGGCGCTGATGGAACAGCGTTTACCTGAGGGCGGGGGCTACGCTGTCGGGACGGCATTGTCAGTGTGTAGCCGGTGGGGCACGCTCACGTGCATGAACATGCACTAAAATGCCGACCCGGCTATGTCAACAAAGCACAGAGAAGCTCTGATTCCAACACACACAGAGGGAGAGAGACTTCATCCTCTGCTCAGGTAGACATTACTCCTCTATATCTTTACACAGCAAATATCTGTTTGCTGCTATATTAACACTCTACACTCTGTCTTGTGAATTTCCCCACTGTGGGACTAATAAAGGAATATCTTATCTTATCTTAGAATTTCCCCACTGTGGGACTAATAAAGGAATATCTTATCTTAGATATCGAGGACCTCTAAAATGACCAAAATTAGGATTTAGATGAGGAAATATCTGATCAAAGAACGAGTAAACAGGACCGAGAATCCCACCATTTGATCCGTGATCCATTTAGCTATGCAGTGCCAGAGACACATTGAGGATGGGTTGTGATCCGATCGGCCAGACCACTTGAAGAGGTGGACAGGGACACTGTAAATGGAACTGCATTGCTCAAACAGCAGCTCGCTCCTCCAGTCACAGGACCGCCGTGACCGGAGAGATCACCACCGGTGTTCGGCTCTCCATCCTCCACCAAAGTCACGTTTGCAGACCCTCTCCCCACCAAACGGTGGTATTTTCAGGCTGATGTGCCGGTGCACTGCCCCTCCAGCAGGGCCCGGGCTGCAGAGCCTCCTCCCCTACTTTTCAGCCCTTTCAGACAGAGCCATCGAATCTCAGTCAGACCTCAATGTGGACACTGGAGACTCATGTTAACACCAGGTGTAAGGGTAATCAGGATAAAATAATCTCCATACACAGTCTGGATGATAGAGGCATCGCTGTTTCAGTGACTGGACTTTCTATCATGTCTCGGATTAGGTGCCGCGTCGTAATCAACACAAGAGAAAAATGTGTTCTGCTTATTAATTTCGCTGCCAGTGTTGTTGTTCGCTATCTGGGTCGCTTCTCTTCCTCCAGTCATCTTCGGGTCCGCTCCCACTGTCCTCAGATCAGGTCTCTTTTGCTGAAGATGTATTTTTGGATGGTAGGTTTGAGTCATTTCTCCATGAGTCCGATTTGATTTGGTCCAAATCTTTGGACCCATGATGACCTCTGGAAAAACACATGCAGACAATCTGCTGAATGCTTGCACTTCACACATACACAGACATGCAGCATATGAGTACTGATGTCCACAGAGTGTACATGCATGCAGACGTATGCCATCACCAACGTGTACCACATAATCTACTGCAATATGATTATACACATTAACAAACACACGGTCGTGAATGTGAAAACCTGGCCAAATGAAACATTAGAGCACATACATATACAGTACATATACATGGTTGAAATGCACACGTCCTCTTAGATACACACACACAGACAGGAGGAGTGAGAGGCCCGACTGTTAATGGCGGTGGTCCTGAGCTCCACAGTGGGATCTGTGTTTAGCCATGTTTAGAGCTCCATTTGGGGCCAGATAAATCAAGCTGCTGTCTACCAGAAGCCTCCATTAGGGGCCCTGCGAGGCCCCTGGACGGCCTGTCAGTCACCCCGTCAGTCAGCGGGCCGCCCTCTTCCAGCGTTTGAACTCATAATTACAGGGAGGCTCAGCTCGGCTCGGCCCGGCCCAGCTCCCGAGACCCCCTTCACCACCACCACCAACCCCCAGACGGAGGAGCTCGCTAGCCCAGCGCTAATGCTAATACTAACAAACGACGGACGTTTCACCTCCAGAGGAAATAGCGCCGGGGAAAATATTTATGGGAACTGAAAAGCCTCCCTCCCTCTGTTCTGCCCCCCTTTGGCCTCTCTTCATCCATTTCCACAAACTCCTTTTAGGGCTTTTAGTTTTTATTTCTTTGAGTGACAGCCCTGGGTTTCCCCTCGAGTTTAGCCAGGTAGTTAGCCGAAGAGCACTAGCGCCAGGCTAACCTCTGGCTGCCACAGATTAATCAAACACCAGTTAGAGGGGAGAGTGTAAAACACAGGGGCTGCGATGACTGATGGCTTTTTAAGGAGTGCCGGTGGGGGGAGAGGAGGGAGAAACACACCTCGGATCAGAACAGAAGACAGAGTCTGGCTTCAAATTACCACCAGTGACCAAACAAACTGGTGAGTTTTGCCCATCCATTCATAGCTGGTTTCCACTTTGACACCTAACAAACAATCATTCATGGCTCTCTCTCTATTCTGAAACTCATCAATCACATTCAGCTGGTCAAACGGTTCAAACACGGGTGTATTTTGGAATCCAGCCACTGTGGTCGGCAGATGAAAACGGTCCCTGCTCCGACACACTCATGAAGTCAGGCTCGCTGGCTCTCAGGAATTCATGAATAAAATATAGGCTCATAAAGGCGGCATGAACAATGGAAATATTATCCTCCGCTGCATAAATGCACAGCCGACCACAGAGTATTCTCCCAGGGAGCTCGTTCCTCTTATCTCTGACGGCTCGTCGGCGATGGCCGGCCGCTGCATGTGGAGACACACACCGCTAACGAGGGGGAAACCCCCCCATCACCTAAGATTGATGCAGAAAATTTACCCAGCAGACATTCCTCCGGGCCGAAATGAAAGAGGTGCCTGGTTCACCAGCATTCCTGATTGGCCACACATTCCTTCACCATTCTAACAACAGTGTGATTGCTGGCACGGAGCCGCGGCTTCATGAGGTGAACGCCCACAAAATGTCCACTTTATAGAGAGTCCTGCGAGGTTTCACCTGGTGGAGGTTTCTGACCAGGAACTCATCAGTTAAAATGACATTTATAGGAAAAAAGACTGGAATGGGAAGCTAAAAGATGTGCTTCGTTGTGATTTCATGGTTTGTTGACCATCTTCTTGTCAAAAGACAGTAAGAAACAAAAATTAATAGGGCAAAAGTTAACGCATCAATGACACCAATTTGTTTTAACGGCACTGATTTCTTTAACAAATGAAAGACTTTTAACCAGATAACAGCCTGCCGGAGAGCAGACGGCAAACAGAGCCGACAGAAACGTGGATTCTTGAGTGGCGTTCAGAGATCCTGAACACAGAGCAACTCTTGAGACCACGATGCACAGTGACTGATAACCCGTTCACACAAACATCCATCACTGTAAAACTTTGTGTAACCTCTTCAAACTTCCCCGACTCCCGACGTGCAGTTTGAATTACCTGCCAAACTGCAGCTCCTCCACTCGGTCTGGTATCCAGCTCTGATATCACGACTCGGCCTCCTCCAGCTAATGCTTTCTGCTGTCACTCCTGTCCATCACCTGCCCTTCCTCTCCGTCTCCCTCTCTCCATCTTCCTCTCTTCCCGCCATCCAGTGGCTCATATGCGGGAATTTTCCGACACACTATACACTCTGTAATGTATACACACCCGCCATAATGGAGGCTATCGACGGCCGGTCGGAAGAGTGATGAATGCGTCAAATTAATAATTCATGTCAGTATTAGGAGTCATGCTGCTGAGGCCGCGGCCAGCTCAGCAGTTTGCCTTCTGTAACAGGACGGATTTCATCAGGATACTTCACATCCTCATTTTTAATAGAAAGTTGACAGGGGAGGTGGATGAGCCTAAAATCAAATATGCTTTTAATCTGATGACTTACTGAGCCTGTTGTTGTCTAGTTTCATCTGTCAGGGTGGATTTTCTTCTCATGGTTTCTGGCTCCCCCACAAAGTTTTCCTCATTTCCAACCTTCTTATTTATCATCGTATTTCTCATGTTTTTAAGTGTATTTTCTTATTTCTTTATTTTCAGTTTCTTTTTAAACTTTTTTTAGTTCAAGACTTTCTGTTCTGTGTTTTTTGGGGCTATTCTGGGTCGTTTCATACATGACAATATATCTAATGGGGTGGTAGCTCTTAATTATACTTTTCATGTCATTGAGTCCATCTATATTGATCTTTCTGTCTTTTTGTCAGCCCACCAGCTACTGAGCATTTATGACATTATAATGTGCAGTTTAAAAGCATAGATTATTTATTTTTCTTTATTGGGTCCTTTTCTCTATTTAGACTACAGAAAAAGTTTATGAATTACTGTTGGGTTTTATGTGTTACCATTATTTCTAAATGTTGCTTATCGTATTGCTGACTATATTTCTGACTTATTTCCTTAGTTGTGAGGGGTGTTGTCTGGGCATTACATCCACAGATGTTTCCTATCGGCCAAAGTAACGTCGCACATCGGACACGACCAACCATGTCTGTGACCATCCGACATTTCTATCTTCATGGACACGGATGGGCGGACACCATGCTGCGGACGTGAGTTTTCTACCCGCTGCCCCCTTCAGGTCGCAAAGAGGAGGACAACACGGGAGTATAAAGGATCCAAACACTTCTCCATCAGGATTCCTGCAGAAAGCGTAACCAGGCTTAAATCTTCAAGAGATTGGGTTTCACACTGTGTTCAAATTACCTGTTGATTGGTGGCTCTTTATGTCTGTCCCGGGTACCTAAATAAACGCTGCTGATAAAGTATGATTGCTGTAAGTGCTGCTGATTAAGCTGTTAAGGCGGTAGACATTAAACATTGTGAGGATATGAACATTTAAGGCAGTCCAGTTAAGAAGTGGCTCCCTGGTGGCTGGTGGCCAGCCTGAGGTGAACTCTGTTTATTTGGGTTAGAACGGCATTAAGAACTTCAACACGCTCATCAACTTCCTGTCACTGGACTCAGTGAACACTACGAATGTGCTGTTAGAGCGGCGCGCTGGACGGAGAGCGTGGCTCTGATCACAGACAGCCAAACAGTGACGCACCGACATCTTTAACAGCTAATGAAGGGATGATGTCACGCAGCCTCGCTACGCTAACGAGAAGCTAATGGACGGTGGAGCTGACGGCCGCCAAGTCGGCCTCTAGAGTAAATAGCAGGGGCAAGGAACCATCACTTTGGTACCACAGAGACACTGAATGCAGTTCCACCCTCCCATACGTCAAACTCAAACAAAGGGCGAGACAAAAGCTGAACGGCTGCTCTGTTTCAAAATCGGCTTTTCACTGACCTCAGCTACAACACACACACACACACACACACACACACACACACACACACACACACACACACACACACACACACACACGCGTCTACGCATTGGTATGCAGGTAGTGTGTCCGTAACAGGTTGTCTGTGTGTGTGTGTGTGTGTGTGTGTGTGTCTGTGTATCCTAATGGGTGTGAGCTCACAGCTAATCACCTCAAGAGAGGAAGTCCATAAATCAGCAGAGTAAAACTCTCACACTGTAAATCTACACTAACACGTCATCGTGTTTGTGTGACTTAATGAAAGACAGCATAAGAAAGCAGAGGAGTGAGACTCACTATCTGAGGTCAGATTTACCTCCTAAAATCCCCTCGTTTAGGTCTCAGCAGCAGTGGACTAAGGTGGTCTAGCCCTGGTTCTCCACTCCAGTGTCCCCGGAGGTTCCTGAGGTGTTTGCCCTTGGTTTGCCCTTGGGTCTCCGCTCAGACCCGGAAGGTCTCAGACAAACCACATAATTTTAACCTACGAAGCTCAAAAAAAAAAAAAAAAAACACTAAAGAAAACAGCTTTTGTTTTGAAATGCTGGTGTATTGTTAGTGTGCTTCTTCCTGTCACAGCGTCACCTGCAGCACCTGAAGCTGCAGTGTTGCCAAATTAGTGTCATTGTCACCATATTTAGCGAGTTTTCAGACCCCTCAAGAGACTCATTGTTAAAAAAGCGACTAGCGACAAATTTAGCGACTTTTTCTGGAGTTATTGGAGACTTTTAGAGACTTTGACGTGAAAGCAGGTATCGTTCTTACTCTTCTCAACAAACAACGAGTGCTGCCGTGGACCCCTCCCTGTCCCAAAGCACTCACTAAGATAAGATAAGATAAGATGAACCTTTATCACTAGCAGCCCAGTTCTCGTCCACAGCAGTCCTTCCAGCAGCACGTCTATAATAAGTCATGGACTGATGAGTAGTTTTTCTCAGAGGTTGGTGGTAAAACTGTGAGCTTAGTTTACAACAAACAGTGTCTGAATTCAAAGAAAACAACTAGAACGTCACTTTGAGACTAAACCTGCAGAAAGATCCAGAAAGCTGTCTGGAGATGAGAAGGAGAGGACAGCCGAGGGGCTGCTGGCTGAGATACTAAAGCAGAGAGGAACCACAGGAGGAGAGGGAAGGGTTCATGTTAAGGTAAAGGGTTAAATGGAAGGGTTCATGATAAGGTAAAGGTTAAATGGAAGGGTTCATGTTAAGGTAAAGGTTAAATGGAAGGGTTCATGTTAAGGTAAAGGTTAAATGTAAGTGTTCAGATTGTCCTCATCTCCAACAAAGATTATTATTATTATTACTTCTACTACTACTACTAATAATAATAACACTACTACTAATAATAATAATCATAACAATAATAATAATAATAACAATGAGCTACTTTGCAGGCCCCTATATCTCGGGCTTTTAATGTGAAAGGTCAGAACAGGAGTTGATAAGTTATGTGCTGCTGTTGACAATGTGGGAGGAATAAAGTGTTTGCTGTTATTTTATGATTACTTTCATAAAGTAGGCTATAGGTGCAGTGTAGCCCAGGATTGTGGCCACGTGCGCCCAAGACCACCTCTAAAAGTGGTCTATCAGATCTCAGTGCATCCTCACGGTGTGCATTCACACCTGTACAGCTGTCTACTTGTGATCGGATCACCCAGGTTCATGTTAATGCACCTGAAACCACTCGGGGTCACACTGGACGAGCTGTTCCTTCTAATCACCGACCCATCCAGGTCTGTCCCTCATGTCAGCAGATCTAAGCGAGTGTCTGACCTGGCTGTAAGTGGCGTCCAGCAGGGTGTCCAGGTTCTGCAGGGGCGCCGGGGTTTTGTCTTTGAATCGAGTCAGCAGGCGGCGCTGGATGGCTCTGAACTGGACGGCCCGCTCTGACAGCAGGTCCTGGTACTGCTGAGCACTGACACGCAGCTAACACACACAGGGACACAAAAATTATCTCATTTACATGGAAACGCTTGTTTAGGTCCCTCTGAAGGTCACCGGGGCCTCGGCTTTGGCGGATACCTGGAAGTGGTGGTCTACGGACAGGAAGTACTCCTGCAGAGGGAGCGGTCCGCTGAAGCTCTTCTTGAAGTCTTTAACTCCCAGTTTGGAGAAATGCTGGTCGAATCTCTGGACCAACTCCTTCACCACCATCCACATGTCCTCAAATCGGTCGCTCTGAATACGGTAACGCTCTGACACACAAACACATAGACACACTTACACTGGGGCTGGGAATGGGAATAAAATGTCATAGTGTGTATCGATGTGACCTGAGAAGTAAGAGAAAGAAGGTGAGAGGCCAGAAATCATCTGTGTGGACTTTGAACATTGACAGATTTACGATATTAGATGGTTTCCAGCGCATAGAAACTCCACAAACGGCCCGCCGAGGTCGTTACCTCACCAGCCGGGCGGTCTCGCTCAGACCGCTATGAGCTGGAGGTCTCTGGAGACAAGAGGCTAGTTCGTTTAAATATCACAACACTAACGTCCACTATACAGTACATTATACAGTACACTATACAGTACATTATACAGTACACTATACAGTATATTATACAGTACACTATACAGTACATTATACAGTACACTATACAGTACACTATACAGTACATTATACAGTACACTATACAGTATATTATACAGTACACTATACAGTACATTATACAGTACACTATACAGTATATTATACAGTACATTATACAGTACACTATACAGTATATTATACAGTACACTATACAGTACATTAAGGGGAATCCCTGTTTATCTGAAAAGATTTAGAGCTGAAAAGCTCCACAATCGCCCATAGTCGTTGCTCAGTCATCAGCCTGAGAGTGACGCTAACAGAGCAGCAGAGTGGACAGGGAGGAGGAGGAGGAGGAGGAGGAGAGAGGAGGAGGAGGAGGAGGAGAGAGGAGAGAGGAGGAGGAGGAGGAGGAGGAGGAGGAGGAGGAGGAGGAGGAGGAGAGGAGAGAGGAGGAGGAGGAGGAGGAGGAGGAGAGGAGAGAGGAGGAGGAGGAGGAGGAGGAGGAGGAGGAGGAGGAGGAGGAGGAGGAGGAGAGAGGAGGAGGAGGAGGAGGAGGAGGAGGAGGAGGAGGAGGAGGAGGAGGAGGAGGAGGAGGAGGAGGAGGAGGAGAGAGGAGGAGGAGGAGGAGGAGGAGAGAGGAGGAGGAGGAGGAGGAGGAGGAGGAGGAGGAGGAGGAGGAGAGAGGAGGAGGAGGAGGAGGAGGAGGAGGAGGAGGAGAGAGGAGGAGAGAGGAGGAGGAGGAGGAGGAGGAGGAGGAGGAGGAGGAGAGAGGAGAGAGGAGGAGGAGGAGGAGGAGGAGAGAGGAGAGAGGAGGAGGAGGAGGAGAGAGGAGAGAGGAGGAGGAGGAGGAGGAGGAGGAGGAGAGAGGAGGAGGAGGAGGAGGAGGAGAGAGGAGAGAGGAGGAGGAGGAGGAGGAGGAGGAGAGAGGAGGAGGAGGAGAGAGGAGAGAGAGAGAGAGGAGGAGGAGGAGGAGGAGGAGAGAGGAGAGAGGAGGAGGAGGAGGAGAGAGGAGAGAGGAGGAGGAGGAGGAGGAGGAGGAGGAGGAGGAGGAGGAGGAGGAGGAGGAGGAGGAGAGAGGAGGAGGAGGAGGAGGAGGAGAGAGGAGAGAGGAGGAGGAGGAGGAGGAGGAGGAGAGAGGAGGAGGAGGAGGAGGAGGAGGAGGAGAGAGGAGGAGGAGGGGGAGGAGAGGAGAGAGGAGGAGAAGGAGGAGGAGGAGGAGGAGGAGAGAGGAGGAGGAGGAGGAGGAGGAGGAGAGAGGAGAGAGGAGGAGGAGGAGGAGAGAGGAGGAGGAGGAGGAGGAGAGAGGAGAGAGGAGGAGGAGAGAGGAGAGAAGAGAGAGAGGAGAGAGGAGGAGGAGAGGAGGAGAGAGGAGGAGAGGAGGAGGAGAAGGAGAGAGGAGGAGGAGGAGGAGGAGAGAGGAGAGAGGAGGAGAGGAGGAGGAGAGAGGAGGAGGAGAGAGGAGAGAGGAGAGAGGAGGAGAAGAAGGAAGAAGAAGAAGAGGATCTACCTTTATTAGTCCCACAGTGGGGAAATTCAATTTACACTCTGTTTTAACTTATACATGGTACATGCACACAAACACACACACACACATGCAGAATGGAGAGAGGTCAGAGGAGGGGGCTGCTCCAGACAAGCGCCCCGAGCAGTTGGGGGTTTGGTGCCTTGCTCAGGGGCACCTCGGCAGTGCCCAAGAGGTAAACTGGCACCTCTCCAGCTACCAGTTCCACTCAGTTTTTTGTCCATGTCGGGACTTGAACCGGTGAACCTCCGGTTCCCAAGCCAACTCCCTACAGACTAGCACTCCGCCCCCAAGGAGGAGGAGGAGGAGGAGAGAGGAGGGAGGAGGAGGAGAGAGGAGGAGGAGAGAGGAGAGAGAGGAGGAGGAGAGAGGAGGAGGAGGAGGAGGAGAGAGAGGAGGTAAAGACCCTTTCTAACTCTTTCTAACATTAATCCAATCAGCTCAGTCACATCAAGTCTGATGTTTGTATGGATATCGGTCGACTGTTAGAAGTGGAAAAGCAGTTTGAATCTGTTGATCAGTGTGTTATATTTCCTGTCTAAACCTGCAGTATCTTATAAAGTAAATTAACAAAACATAAACAGAAAAATCCACCTTTGATTTTTCAATAATATCATAATAGTGGTATGAGTTTGCATGTTTGTCCAGTGCTTTAAGAGCTGGTTTAAGGGCTAAAACCTGGCCTAGCGTACTGCAAAATAACTTCATACTACTGCAGTACGCAGTATACACTACGTACTGCGGGTACGAGCACAGCCTGGTTGTACTCCTTGCTGTGCTCCAGGTAAACCAAATCTCAAAGATGTTTGATGCACTCGTAGCGTCTCAACATGGGCTTCTGGCAGCGTTCCCACATCGTGGACGTCAGCTACACCAGGAGAGCCGTGGCTGTGATGACGTATTTTCCTGTTACGTCCTTGTCGGCTACTCATCAGGACACATTAGTGTGGACACTACAGAGGATACGTGATCTCAGACCTCCTCGGCAGGTGGATCACACTGCGTCACTAATATTTAGTGCAGTCTATTGTAATATTGTAAACAAATATTGTAGTATTGTAAACCGGTGTCTTATGGGAATCCTGTTCAGCATGCAGTGTTGTTGTCAGACTCACGGGAGGTCTTGGATGCCAGCACGGTAACCTTGGCTCCTGACAGGAACTGGAAAGCCAAACTATTCCCATCCTTATCTTCTGATTTGGCTGAAAACTCTGAGAGAGAGAGAGAGAGAGAGAGAGAGAGAGAGAGAGAGAGAGAGAGAGAGAGAGAGAGAGAGAGAGAGAGAGAGAGAGAGAGAGAGAGAGAGAGAGAGAGAGAGAGAGAGAGAGAGAGAGAGAGAGAGAGAGAGAGAGAGATGAGACAGATAGGACAGCCTATCACGATGCAGCGACGCCAACAAAAGGTGAAGCAGATACAGTCACACTGAGCTCACACTAATCCCTCTGAACTCTGAGCGCCGAGTCGGCCTGAGTGTGTTTAGACGTCACAGCTGCTGATTGTAGCTGATTGTCAGATAAGTGGGAAACAGAACAGAGATTCCAGGACTGAAACACACACAATCACAAATAAATAAACACACATAAACACGCTCGTATAAATACACAACCACACACACAGATACATAACAGCTGATCACTGCTAGAAGCTTCTCTCCTTCCTTCTCCAAGCTTCATGAAACGCCCTCCGGTGGCTGTTTCAGTGGTCCATCCATCCATCCATCTTCAACCACTTATCCCGTTAGGGGGTCTGGATCCCAGCTGGCACTGGCCTGACACATAGACAACCATTCACACTCACATTCACACCTACTGTCATCGTTAACCTGCATGTCTCTGGACGGTGGGAGGAAGCTGGAGAACCCGGAGAAAACCCACGCTAACACGAGGAGAACATGCTAACTCCACGCCGGATTCGAACTTGTCAGTGTGAACCCACATATGCTCTCAAAATAACAAGTTTAAACACAGAAGAAAACAAATTGAGACAGCAGAAGACTCATCTTGCACACAAACACAAAAACTGTAGTAAACTAGCTAACTAAAGAGATTTAGAGGTAATCACGTTAAAACCTCCAATCACATGAAACCTGCAGGTCCATCTCCATCAGCACGCTGGCCAGCACCGGCAGCCTCCTCCACACAGATGCCTCCACCACTAAACCTTTATGGAAAACATGTGGGAAACTGAGAGCAGCATCAGTGTGTGTTTCACCTGGGAAGATGGCGCTGAGGTCGACGGGCGGCTGGTTGGTGTCCACAGTGATCTTAAACTTGGTGGTTTTGGCTGCAGAGGAGGGAACACAAAGCAACGCCAGAGGAAGACTGAACCTGGACTGGAGAACCCTGGGAACCCCTGAGAAAAAGAAAATACACCCAAACTGATTTACAAGCATTTCCCTCCTTTCCACTGCCAGCGGATGGTACTGACTTTGTCAAGGTAAATAACTGTTTGCAAATGAATTGTCTCTTCATGTATTTGAATTATTTTGGTTGGAAGTTGCAAAAATTAGATAATTTTGTCCATCAGAAAAGCCCTTATTGACACCACGAATGCTGATGATACTCATCAGATCAGTCATTACTCATCCTGTGGATGAAATATTACTAACACACCTGTTGTTTGCACTATAATTATAGTGTATGATTGCACTATATTGATCCACTGTGGCTTATATTATCATTACAGTTCTTATCTATTTTACCTGTGCCTTGTCTCTGTTCTCTGTCTTGTTTACTATCTTGTAAATATTCCTACTTGTTATTTTAACTTGTTTTGAGTGTTATATTTTTACCAGAAACAACATTTCTATCCCCTATATGCCTATATCCCCGATGGCCTTTGAATTTGACAGTAGTAATAACTGATTATTTCTGCGTTATTTTACACTATTCTCCTTCTTCCTCCTCCTTTAGCTCATTTCCTGTTTCTTAACAGCCTTAAATTCAAAGCCCACTTCCACTTCAAGTGGCATCCATCTCCACAAAACTCCCCGACAGCAAATCCAACAGGTCGGCACGTCGCTTTTTAAGCTTTCTCTCCAAACAGCAGTCAGGTCAGCATTTGTTAACACAGTCAACACTGCACATATTCAGATTACATGAGTATCTGAGAGCTATGAGGCCAAGAGACTCAACATCAACACCAGGTTTGGAGGGGTGTTTGTCGAAGGGCCGAAAAGGAAGTTTAGTGAAAAGTGGGGGGAAATTTTGAGAAGAAAAAGAAGAAAAAAAGCGGGGAGGAGGAGAGTTAAGGCCAACTATAACTATGTCCTGAGTTTAAGCAGTGCTGAGCTTGGCAGAAATCTACACTTAGCTAGAATAACAGAGCGAGGGAAGAGATGGAGCGAGGGAAGAGATGGAGCGAGGGAACCAGGGGAGAGGAGGAGAGGGAGGAGAACGAGTGGAAATAAACCAGCGTGAGAGACGGACCGAAAGAGAAATAATGTGTGAAACGACAGCCGTGGTGGGAGGGAGGACGCCTTAATTATGGACCGTTCCAGGTTATTACAGATAGTTAGATTTACCTGCAACTACTGGGCACCTTTTCATTCCAGACATGCAATTATTACACCATTATGTGAATAATTCAATTTGGTTTGAATCCATGAACTGAGGCAGAGGGAGAAGAAGGGAAGACCTGAAGCCAAGGAAACATGGAAACAGAGGAAAGGCAAGGAGAGAGAGAGGAAATGGAGGGAGTGTTAGAGGAGGGGGACTGTGGTCCACTTCCTGTCCTCTCTCTTAATTTCTCTTTGAGTCTTCATCGTGGGTGACTGAGAGGTTCAGCAACAAACCAACGGAGGGTTAAATCCACATGTTGTCAAAGCGAACGTGTCGGAAACTTTCTCAAACCTCTTTCTAAACAACAGCAACTGGAAAAGTAACGCTGTTATTGATAATTATACTTAATAGTGACCTGGACATATTATGGCTAATCAAATATTAATCACAATTTTGGCTTCCCACAATTAAATGGACATAATCGACGGCAGTATTGACGTTTAAAATGCTCATAGAAAACTCGCCAGCCACCATCCATCCATCGGGGTGATCCAGATGTTTTGGTGAGCGGTCATGCTGCTACGTTACAGCGGCAGCCTGTTAAAAACTGTCCTGAATATTAGTAACACAGTACTAGACAGTAAAACAGAAACATACTGAAGGACCTTATTTCCAGTCTTATTTCAATGCAAAGATTCATTAATTAGCAGGCTGTCGCCTGATCTGCACCACCATGTTTTACAGTAACATGACATGATGAACACGCTGTGCAAGTTTAACTTCACAACATACGTAAATGAATGAAACAAAATGAAACGACACAACTACAACGTCTTTAGGTTTAGACAACAACAACACAACTACAACGTCTTTAGGTTTAGACAACAACAACACAACTACAACGTCTTTAGGTTTAGACAACAACAACACAACTACAACGTCTTTAGGTTTAGACAACAACAACACAACTACAACGTCTTTAGCTTTAGACAATATAACTACAACATCTTTAGTTTAAAAAAAAAACTACATCTTTAGTTTTAAAAAATAAAAACAAAACTACTACTTCTTTAGGTTTAGACAACAACAACACAACTACAACTTCTTTAGGTTTAGACAACAACAACACAACTACAACGTCTTTAGCTTAAGCAACAACAACACAACTACAACGTCTTTAGGTTTAGACAACAACAACACAACTACAACTCTTTAGCTTAAGACAACAACAACACAACTACAACTTCTTCAGGTTTAGACAACAACAACACAACTACAACATCTTTAGGTTTAGACAACAACAACACAACTACAACATCTTTAGGTTTAGACAACAACAACACAACTACAACGTCTTTAGGTTTAGACAACAACAACACAACTACAACGTCTTTAGCTTTAGACAATATAACTACAACATCTTTAGGTTTAGACAACAAAACTACATCTTTAGGTTTAGACAACAACAACAAAGCTACAACTTCTTTAGGTTTAGACAACAACAACAAAGCTACAACTTCTTTAGGTTTAGGCAATATAACTACAACTTCTTTAGGTTTAGACAACAATACTACAACATCTTTAGGTTTAGACAACAACAACAAAGCTACAACTTCTTTAGGTTGAGACAACAACAACAAAGCTACAACTTCTTTAGGTTTAGGCAATATAACTACAACTTCTTTAGGTTTAGACAACAATACTACAACATCTTTAGGTTTAGACAACAACAACAAAGCTACAACTTCTTTAGGTTTAGACAACAATACTACAAAATCTTTAGGTTTAGACAACAACAACAAAGCTACAACATCTTTAGGTTTAGACAACAACAACAAAGCTACAACTTCTTTAGGTTTAGGCAATATAACTACAACTTCTTTAGGTTTAGACAACAATACTACAACATCTTTAGGTTTAGACAACAACAACAAAGCTACAACTTCTTTAGGTTTAGACAACAGTACTACAAAATCTTTAGGTTTAGACAACAACAACAAAGCTACAACATCTTTAGGTTTAGGTAATAAAACTACAACTTATTTGGGTTTAGACCATAAAACTACAACTACACATTGCTGGTTTCAAATGAGACTCCGGTCCTCTGGGTAAAAACTGTGTGTTGTATTCCATCCATCGCTCCTGATTATCCCTAATGGTTTCATGCCGTCTACACTACAGTGACTGATTTCTGCCTGTGCTCCTGTTTCTCCTATTTCTACAGTTATAGAGGTCACTGTCGTCTTCCTTGATACCTTCTTTCTGTGATCTACCATGTGAATAGATGATAAAAACCTACTAGTGGATGTAGTAGGTCCCTCTAGACCCATAGCAGCTGGTAAGACCTATTGAATTGCTTGACCGCTGTCTAACATGACATGTATTTCACTAATGTAACTGTAATGTAACTAAGGAGTACAGGATGTCTTCTGAACCCACTCTGGTGGTCCACTTGTTACCGGAGAGTTGATCAGGCTGCTGTGAGGATTTTAACATTAGATCTAGAAAGTCTATAAAGGAGAGAGACAACACAGAGAAAACAGAGATGGAGATAAACACGATTAAAACAGATGACAAGATAACAGAGAGAGAGAGAAGACAGAAGAGGGGATAGAAAGACAGAAGGGTGAAATGGAGGAAGGGAGCTGAGGTCATGAAAGGCTGGAAAAGGGAAACAGATTTCCATCTAAAACTCAGCATCAATATTTACAACCAGCGAGTTTGTGTGTGTTTTACTACAATTTCACAAAGCAAACCTTTTAAAAAGCGTCATTCCCAACACATCTGTAGACTGTCGAGAGCATCCAGACATCTGTATTATGTTGAATATATAATAACAGCAACAAATGTGAGTCATAAGTCAACCTGTTCGCTCTGTATCAGCAAACACAAAACCCCTGCTGTATCCCCAAAACCTGGTATGAGCCCACAAACCACATACGCCTCAAATATTTATCCCCATTTTTAGTTCATTCACATTCATTTTTTCTTTGCTGTATTGTATTACTAATAGTAGTTAAGACTGACCCTGAAGGAGAACTGAGCGTTTTATCAAAGAAAGGCAGAAGGCAGCCAGCGCTTACAGCAACTAACTAAACTGAAACTGAGACCAGCAGCTTCAGCAGCTTCAGCAGCTCCAGCAGCTTCAGCAGCTCCAGCAGCTTCAGCAGCTTCAGCTGTTCCAGCAGCTTCAGCAGCTCCAGCAGCTCCAGCAGCTTCAGCAGCTTCAGCAGCTTCAGCTGTTCCAGCAGCTTCAGCAGCTTCAGCTGTTCCAGCAGCTTCAGCAGCTCCAGCTGTTTCAGCAGCTCCAGCAGCTTCAGCAGCTTCAGCTGTTTCAGCAGCTCCAGCAGTTTCAGCTGTTTCAGCAGCTTCAGCAGCTCCAGCTGTTTCAGCAGCTCCAGCAGCTTCAGCAGCTTCAGCTGTTTCAGCAGCTCCAGCAGCTTCAGCTGTTTCAACAGCTTCAGCAGCTTCAGCTGTTCCAGCAGCTTCAGCTGTTCCAGCAGCTCCAGCAGCTCCAGCAGCTTCAGCAGCTCCAGCAGCTCCAGCAGCTTCAGCAGCTCCAGCAGCTCCAGCTGTTTCAGCAGCTTCAGCAGCTTCAGCAGCTCCAGCTGTTTCAGCAGCTTCAGCAGCTTCAGCTGTTCCAGCAGCTTCAACAGCTCCAGCAGCTTCAGCTGTTTCAGCTCCAGCAGCTTCAGCAGCTCCAGCAGCTCCAGCAGCTTCAGCTGTTCCAGCAGCTTCAGCTGTTCCAGCAGCTTCAGCAGCTCCAGCAGCTTCGCAGCCAGCTGTTTCAGCAGCTTCAGCAGCTTCAGCTGTTCCAGCAGCTTCAGCAGCTCCAGCTGTTTCAGCAGCTCCAGCAGTTTCAGCAGCTCCAGCAGCTTCAGCTGTTTCAACAGCTCCAGCAGCTTCAGCAGCTCCAGCAGCTCCAGCAGCTTCAGCTGTTCCAGCAGCTTCAGCTGTTCCAGCAGCTTCAGCAGCTCCAGCAGCTTCAGCAGCTTCAGCTGTTCCAGCAGCTTCAGCAGCTTCAGCTGTTCCAGCAGCTTCAGCAGCTCCAGCTGTTTCAGCAGCTCCAGCAGCTTCAGCAGCTTCAGCTGTTTCAGCAGCTCCAGCAGCTTCAGCTGTTTCAACAGCTCCAGCAGCTTCAGCTGTTTCAGCAGCTCCAGCAGCTCCAGCAGCTTCAGCTGTTTCAGCAGCTCCAGCAGCTTCAGCTGTTTCAGCAGCTCCAGCAGCTTCAGCTGTTTCAACAGCTCCAGCAGCTCCAGCAGCTTCAGCTGTTTCAACAGCTCCAGCAGCTTCAACAGCTCCAGCAGCTTCAGCTGTTTCAACAGCTCCAGCAGCTTCAGCTGTTTCAGCAGCTCCAGCAGCTTCAGCAGCTCCAGCAGCTTCAGCTGTTCCAGCAGCTTCAGCTGTTCCAGCAGCTTCAGCAGCTCCAGCAGCTCCAGCAGCTTCAGCTGTTCCAGCAGCTTCAGCTGTTCCAGCAGCTTCAGCAGCTCCAGCAGCTTCAGCTGTTCCAGCAGCTTCAGCAGCTCCAGCAGCTCCAGCAGCTTCAGCTGTTCCAGCAGCTTCAGCTGTTCCAGCAGCTCCAGCAGCTTCAGCTGTTCCAGCAGCCCTTTTCCCCCTTCCCTTCCTTTCCCCCCCCCTTCCTTTCCCCTTCCTCCCTTCCTCTTTCTCTCCTCATGGAGCCCAGTGACTGAGCAGGTGAACAAACAGAAGATTTAAAAACCAACTGGGCAAATCCTGATGTGGAGCAACTAAAACCTAGATATTTAAAAAAGAAACCTAAATGAGGGAGAATTAAACGTAGTGGTGTCTAAATTTGGACGTCTTATATCATTAGAGGTGAATTGTTTTATTGTGACAATCTGCAGAATGAACAATTCATTATTTTTTGCCCTGTAAGTTTGTAATTATGAGCATTTTAACACCTGAAAGTCTGAACTGAGCTTTATGTAAATTTCCTCACTGTGGGACCAATAAAGGAATATCTTATCTTATCTTATCTTATCTTATCTTATCTTATGTTTTGTCGTCGTCGCCTGCGTCCTGTCGTCATCCTGATACTCCACACTGATTGGATGCATCTCGTATCATTTCGTCCTCATCCTCTAGTGTGTGAATATTGGTGATTTTTTTTCTAACGTCAGTTAACCCTTTGGTCTCCTCCTCTCCCCATGTCCTACCACAGCTCGTTTTGTTTTGTTGTGTCAAATCAGTTTGTCTTTGAGTCCAAGTGGATGTTTGTGCCAAATCTGAAGAAATTGCCTCAAGGACAGACATACAGACGGACGGACATACAGCCAACCTGGAAACATAATGCCTCCTCCGTCCATGGCTGTTGCTAGAGTAAAAAATGCAAGAGGCTTCACTATGTGTGGACATGTTGAAAAAGAAATACGATCCAGGAAGTCCTGTAACACATGCATGACTTTTTGAAATCCAAAGCTTATCAGACAGTAAAACACTGTCCTGGTTGTAATTTTATGTCTCATCTGTGACTCGTTTTACGTATTCTGATCAGTGCGAACAACAACAGGCTTTATGGACACACGCTTTTACATTTTCCAGCTGACTCAGATGTTTTCTGTATCTGCTAAAGTCACTTCCTGAGTCACGTCACCTACACAGGAGCTGCCGAGTTTAAGTGCTCGGCGTTGTCGGCGTTGCCACGGTAATAAATAAACTTTGCATCATTCGCCTGCGTCAAATGTCACAGTTTTAGTTGGGCCTGATGACATGAGGGATGACAAGACAGAGTGGAAAGACAAAGAGCAGACTGTTGGTGTTTGAGGAGATGTTTCAGTGAGGCTGAATCCAGAGAGTGAGTAACCCACTAAACACCATTTCTCAGCTACAGTAAACTGAGGTTATGTTGTTTGTCTTTCAGATTCTTCACTTCACTCGAAGCTCTTGTCTTGAGCTTTGGTCTCCTGTAATATGCAGTTTTTAAGAGTCGAGCTATGACGTGACCCTATGACGTGACCTGACTGATAGCTGCTCGCACTACTGCTGATGTGGGAAACGGAGCTTTGTCAACTGTTAAACACACTTAAAATCACAGCTGAGCATCGCTGCTGCTGCTGCTTGTCCACGCTGCTGGTCTTCCACCGGGGCTAAAGACGGACCACAGAGTTTATTTGAGTAGAGGACCACCGTACAGGATCAGGTTCGTACCACAGCTGCAGTGATGTCAGATGATTTAGTGAGTACATGTGAAAGACCAAACACGTCCGTGGGTGTGTGTCTTTTTATCATTTCCTCTGTAATACACACAGTCACAGCCGAGCCCAGTCTTCAACAAATCATCTTAATACGCAGCGATTCTGCATTAGTGGTCTGCATTAAACGGCCCCACCGAGAGCCAGAAAGTTCAGGTGTGGATTTCTGGATAAATCTTATCCTTTGACGCATGTCTCTGTCTAACGGTATATACGTTATCTCTGTTACTGTAATGATAACGAGATGTCTTGCTGAACCTAACAAGTAGTTCAACGTATCCTCACATGGTGGTTGGTATCATGTAATTATTTGTTTCTCCACAAATGTACAGCAACAGGTGACGCACGTGTCAATTTCTGCTCCAGCTTTTTCAAAATAAACTTCCGTCCTCACAGAGAAACGACTTGGTTAGGTTTACGCAACAAAACTACTTAGTTAGGTTTAGGAAAGTTCGTGGTTTTGGGTTAAAATAACTACAGAAGTTCTGTGACTTCAGTATGGGAGTTACGTGACGCATAAATCAACACTGACTTCTGATCTCGCTCACACTGATCTCCTGTGTTTTCAGGTACAGCTATGAGCAGTGAATGACAACAGTCTGCGAAGTTAGCGGCCACGAAGAACTAAAGGTTGCTATTTCAGCTTGGATTTCTCTGGATAGGCAGAGCTACCTGTTATCTTCGCTTGTAAAGCAAACTGTGAAAAATTGCATCCCAAAATATGAGAGCAGAGGACGTTATGGTCATGGACACACTTTACAGTGTTTTGGCTGACTCGGACATTCAGCCGAGTACCAAAAAGACGAAATGCAGCGGAGAGACGTTGAGGCTGGAGCTCCGCTAGCCATGCGAGAGGTTATGGCCGCCGGCCATCGGCAGCTCTTGCTCAGCCAAGTATCGAGTTTGTCATTCTGGCAGAAGTGACGTGAGAGGGTGGAGCTAAGTGCAACCAAATGCTGACCATTTTCACAACAGGTGATTCAGCCGCCATGCGCTCATCACGAGGCCGGTCGGTCCCAGACTTTAGACAACCACAACGGTTCTGATTAACTCTGACGAACTGAAAACACACTGTGAAAGAGTTAAAGTTATAAGACCTAAACACAGACAGCTCCCAGACCGTACACGCAGTGTTAACGACCTGTCAATCACCAGGTAGCCCCGCCCTACAGCATCCCCTGCTTTATGGTCTATCGAAGACTGATGGTATCGAAGACGGTCTATAGAAGACTGAAACTAGTGACTGAGACCATAAACTGATGTTTACAGTGTTTACTGAGGTAATAAATCAGAGAGATGGATCATTTTCTCATAGACGTCTACACAACCAGAGGAGTCGCCCCCTGCTGGCTATTAAGAAGAATTCAAGTTTAATCACTTCAGCATCGGCTTCACTTCTCCGAGTGAAGGCAGTCCACTGAGACTGACGCAGCTAGCTATCTGAAATACATCTATGTGAATCCACAGGTTTGGGCTTCATGATTAATTATCACTGTGTGTTGAAGTGGGTACGATTATTGAGAAGTGTGTGAGGTGACTGTTACTGAAGTCCTTCCTTCTGTCTGACATACGGAGTGAAGCTTTCAATGTTGGCAGTTTACGTTTCCCCAAGAATGTATCTGGCTGACGCAAAATAGCTGCATATGAACATAATTTGCAGTTGAGAGTGGGAAGAAGTAGTGTGTGTGTGTGTGTGTGTGTGTGTGTGTGTGTGTGTGTGTGTGTGTGTGTACTACTGCAGGGCCTCTAAGCCCACTATAGATTACAGGACATCCTATTCTGTATCAAAGCACACAAACTCAAATGGACTAAAACAAACACTGGCTGACGACTCTACTGCTGGAATACTGTGTGTGTGTGTGTGTGTGTGTGTGTGTGTGTGTGTGTGTGTGTGTGTGTGTGTGTGTGTGTGTCCATATGTGAAACAGATATTTCTGTGTAAACTGCAGTATAAAAGGATGTAAATGGATATTTACTTATTCCATACAGTGAGGAAGTGTGCATGTGTGTATGCGTGAGTGCACAAGAGTGTGCATGTGTGTGTGTGTGTGTACAGATTCTTGCCAAGTATCATGTTACAGGAACATAAACAGTAGGCAGCGGTCTCTTCCTGTATATACAGTAGTGTGTGTGTGTGTGTGTGTGTGTGTGTGTGTGTGTGTGTGTGTGTGTGTGTGTGTGTGGCATGCACACAGTGTAGTTTGGATTATATGTGCATTTCTGTGTGAGAATATTGAAGTGTATGTTGGAAATATGGATGTGTGTGTGCATCAGTAAATGTTTGTGTGTGTGTGTATGTGTGTGTGTGTGTTTCTACTTTCTACTCTATTCTATCCAGCACTGCACTACCAAACACTTACCTTTGGGATTAAGCTCTGCAGAGAGGAAGAGAAGAGTTAAAGGTTAAAAAAAGAAAGTTAAGACCGATCACAGCAACAGAGGAAGAAAGAATCGAGATAAGATAAGATAAGATAAAAACAATATTCCTTTATTAGTCCCACAGTGGGGAAACCTGCAGTGTCCAGCAGCAAAGGGGAAAGTGCAAAAACAAGAAGCTAAACAAAAGTATTCAGACATAAAATATGACAATTGAAATAGAAGAAAACGGTATAGGTAGGAGTAGTGAGAGTAGTTGAGGTTACGCCTGAGTAGTAGTGATATTACAGTGGGTGTACGGTGTAGTCCAGTTATTGCCAGTGTTGGTGTGGACGTGGTCTACTGGGAGCAGTGCTGGTTGTAGTCTGACAGCTGCAGGAAGGAAGGATCTGCACCGTTTGGGTGGAGCAGCCCGTCGCTAAAGGAGCTCTGCAGCGCTACGATGGTGTCCTGCATGGGGTGGGAGTCCTTCCCCATCATGGGTGACGGCTTAGCCATCAGCCCAGGATAGAGCTGGCCCTCCTGATCACCTAATCTAGTCTCTTCCTGTCCCAGCAGACCAGTCCATGAAAGATAGCCGTCTAGTCTTGTTCAGTGGAAACCAGTAACAGAGCAGCACTGGAGGAACTGGACTCTACCGTTCAAAGAGGGGGGATTCCCTGGGAAAACCTCCTTCTCCCTGCATGTGGATATACATAAACTTAACAAACAGTCTGGGTGTGCTTCGTTCACCTCCCCACACTCTTGGAAAGTACCGTCGGAGGACAGCGCAGCCCTCCCGACTGAGCCAAACCGATCCTGAATACGATAACGTGTCCAAATCCAAAAATAA
Source organism: Pterois miles (assembly GCA_947000775.1). Lineage (NCBI taxonomy): Eukaryota > Metazoa > Chordata > Actinopteri > Perciformes > Scorpaenidae > Pterois > Pterois miles. The sequence continues at coordinate 11,262,607 of CAMQGK010000568.1, read as the reverse complement.
ACAGCTGCTCGTCAAGGGGTTAGTATGAAAACTGGTCTGACGGGATCTGGAGAAAAGATATCTAATGCTTATATAATGATCAGTATATCAAGATATATATATATATATAATATATACACACAGTATATTAATGCTCACTTATTATTGATCTAATAAAGACTTGCAGTCATGAAAAACTGGACATGGATCCGGTCTTTCAGCGTTCTCTGTTAATAGCATACACAGATTTTACTGCTTTGACTTAATTTACGTCAACACTGACAATGTCCCTTTAACCAAATCTCAACAATGCTGTGGTGACACAGGTTTCCAGAATCAATGCAATGTTTCTATGTTTATTTAAATACTCGATAATCAGCCACTGAAAAACTACAATATGAGAAAGCCAGAATCAAACTTTGGGGTAATAATTTTACCATCATCATTTTGATGTCAAAATAAAATGTCAATCTGTCAAATTACACATGAATAGATAAATAATGTATATTGGTGCCTGTAAGTAGTACCAAAACTGCATTTAAAACTATCTGCCTGGGAGTAATATGGTATTTAAATGTGCAACACATGTGACAAACCTGATTTTTTTTGCCTGTCTCTTAAAATCCCATTATATGTCAGCATCAAGCTAATCAACATCGGTCCCCAAATTTCATAGTGCTCATTCTGCAACTGACTTCTTAACCTTAGTTCTTTGATTACTCTTTAGTTTTAATACTTTATACTGTTATCTACAGTACAAAACGTTGAATGTGTACAGTCCGTATTTAATATTTAATGTGTACAGTGCACAGTATATAATGTTTGACTGTCTATGTAATGTTGTGTCCATCCATCCATCTGCAAACATTTATCCCGTTAGGGGTCTCGGGGGGCTGGAGCTGATCCCAGCTGGCTCTGGGTGAAGGCGGGTTCACCTGGACAGGTCTCCAGTCCATCACAGGACACATAGAGACAGACACCGTTCACACTCACATTCACACCTACAGGACATCTAGAGTCACCAGTTAACCTGGACATGTCTCTGGACTGTGGGAGGAAACTGGAGAACCCGGAGAAAACCCACACTGACATGGGGAGAACATGTAGACCCTCTTGCTGGGTCCTTCTGTGTGGAGTTTGAATGTTCTAGACTAAAGATGGATGTATGGTGTACAGTACATAAAGTTCTGTATATACTTTTCATACTTATTCAGTACTTTTCAGCGTCTTCAGTTTCTGTGATGTCCTCAGTATCGTGTTATTTACTGTAAATGAAAATAAAGCAGTCGAAGTCTAAATCTGCTTCAATGTGGAAGGACAGTTGAAATCCTCTTCTGTGTCCTGTTCGGAGGATAGTCACTGATCTGCCAAACGAAGCAGCAGAAAAGCAGCAGTGAACTCTGACAGTCAGACTGATTTTTTCTCCATCTATTCATCGCGTCTCCTCGCTGCCAGATTTTCCCAGCTGCTCTGAGGTTTAAACTGCCAGCCTGCTGCTTCTCTAACCTTTAGGCCGCGGCAGTAGAAGTCTGGCAGATTACGCTACCATTTGATTGGTTGGAGAGGATTTCCTGTGAAGGTGAATGAAAAGCAGATGGCAGGTTGCAGGCCAATGAAAAGGCAGCGAGGTGCTGAGTCAGACGGTTCACATGTTATTACACCTTCCTCGCTGCCGCGTCTCTTTCCTGCAATAACTGGGCCTCAGTCACGATTCTGTCTTTTATTAATTATCATTTCACATCAAGTACAGCAGATTTATTTGATTAAAAATGCTGAGGACCTAACAAGACGTCGTCTTCCATTAAACTGGTAAAATCCAAACTGTACTTTTGAGGCCTAATTATTAATTTATTGTATCCCCTGTTCTCATTACAATGTGTTTCTGTGTCATCTCTGCTCTCATATAAGATAAGATAAGATAAGATAAGATGAACCTTTATTAATCCCCGGAGGGAAATTCGGCTAAGATATATATATACCATGTATATACCATAATCTTTCACATGGGATAACATTTAAGAAATGTGATATATTGGGACTTTTACGGCTGATCCAGCTCTGCTGAATCAGGCTCTTCTCATGCACCGTTCGTTAAGTAATGCACTTTAAGTCACTTCCCACTAAATTAATCTGTAATCCACCTAATTGTGAACCAGGAACTACAGTAAAACCCAGGACACCCAGCGAGAAATCAGAAGTCAACGTTGATTTATTTGTCACTGTTATTTGTGACTTCCGTACTTATTTTTCCACTTCCTGTTTTATTTCAACCCAAACTACCATCTTCTCCTAAACCTAAGTTGTTTTGTTTCCTAAAACTTTCCAAGTCCTTTCCTGTGAAGACGGAAGTTTATTTTGGAAGGACTGGAGAGGAACCTGACACATGCTGTTGGACATTCATAGGAAAATGTACAAAAACCTCCTGTAATGGCTGAGAAATGAGCCTGGATCCATTAGCTGCTGAAGCAGAAAAACAGTCTTTGTTATATCAATAATAACAAGACAGCATTCTTTTACATAATTAAATACAGAAACAACAAAGTGCAATAACAGAGTTTTTAAGATACTTTGAAATAAATCTGTCAAAATATCCTCCGTGACCCTTTCTTATCTTCCTGTTTTATTTTTCAAACCTGTGCATCTGTTGGCCTTCCTAGTACAGACAGTAGGGCTGCGTACCTTCAAATCCGAGTCTCTGTGCCACTTTACTGAAGTGTCCATGAGCAAAGCACTGAAGGCACCTGAGGCCGTTCTGTGACCAATCCTCTGATCTCCTTTTGGTATCATCCAGTCTCCTCAACACCAGCAAAGAATGTAATTTAAAGCTGGAGAAACTAGCAAGAGTACGCTAGATATTAGAAATTATCCAACCAAAAATATCCATATCTTTCCTGGGTTCAGCGGTCGGTCTGGTTATCTCCTGATCTCCTGATCGGCTGATTTGACCAGCAGCATACTGGAACTGGCTTACTAGCGAGCTGACTGGTTAGCCCGTATCTGCTAGACTAAAGCTAGCAACCTAGCGAGTACAAAGGCCTTTACACACTGGGGGCATGACGAATAAATAACATAAAAATGCAAAATACTCGCCTGTAAATATTTTATGTTCAGAGAGTGATTCTGCCTTTAAAAGACAAAGAATAATTATACCAGCGAACCTTTTGTTGAAACTAGTGTGCAAACGTAAGAATAAGTAGATAAAACCAGCTCTCCTGTTTCATTCGTATTAAATATTAGCTTATCCAACAATGTACAAAAATGACTTTTAATACTCCATAATAAAAGATCAGTTTAATTAAAATCAAAGACAATATCAGTCCGAGATGAATCATGGACAAACCTGATAACTTAAAATGGATCTATAATTAACTAAAAGACCAGATAAGAAATGTTGAGTTGTGGATAAATATGGAAACAGAAACTCAAACTTCCACTGTAGCTGGTCTGTAAACTAAACAGCACATAGAGAGGACAAACTTCTGCCATTCAAGACTGTGCATTAGCAGACAGAGCTGAATCAGACAGTCAGAGAGTCAAAGTGCAGCAGCTCGTTAGAGGAAACAGCTTAAATGAAATACTATTGAACATCCAGCACCAAAAGCAGATCACTTGTTCCTTGGCGAGTGGCCTAAATCTCCTCCAGATCTGTTACTAAATCTCTGTTATACAGCACAAACAAACAAACAGGGCTGAGGACACGATCTGCTGGGCACTAACACCACCAACAACTGGAGCTGGCCCACAGAAACATCCCTGGAAATGGTCATTAAACCAGGAAGCTAACAGAAAAAGAGCAGCCTCCCAGGGACATCAACATGTGGAGATGCTGGTGGTTCTGGCTCGCTCAGTAAAACAGGAGAAAACAATACAGACTGCCAACTAGCTCCCTGGGTTTCCACATGAACTGGCTCAGCAGCCAGTGAATCATGGCTGGCCGTGTTTGGTGGAAATTACCCGCTCAGTCGCAACTCATCTTTGACAGCTCGGATGAAAATGCTCATTGTGTTCGAGTTAACAATGCACTGTAAATGCCAACTTGGCCACTTGATCCCTGTGAAGTGTGTTTGTGTGAAGCCCATTGTCGGGGTGTTAGGAGAATCACACAGGGGCACTAATGAAATTCTTTCTAGATTGTAACGACCACAGCCACCGTCCAGCCTCCTTTGAGGGGCTTAAGGAGTCAACAGTCTTCTTAAATGTCAAGGCCTTTGTGGGGCTTAAAGACGGGCACAGTAGCCACTGGGTGGGATGGAGTTACGTGGGAGCGGCAGTGGTGTTAAGGCATAATCATCACCCCTGGGTGGGAGCAGGGAAAGAAAGAAAGGGATAGAGCCGAAGTGATGCATTCCTCCCATACCGAGAGAGCATTTAGAGGACGAGAGGAGGCGAGGCATTAATGTAGATCAGCACCGCAGGAACACACGACCATACAGACACAACCACAAACACGCCGCTACTCACTTAAGATGACCACTTAGAGTTCACTCATCACTTGACGTGATGGCTGTATTAGTGAGGAGCCCTGTGTTAAAACAGCCTGCTATGAAACACGATCCAGGAAGAACAGCCTGAGTTACAGCGTTTAAAGGCTTATCGGATGTCCAAACACGGCGCAACGGTTGGTAACACTCATAGACAGGATCCTGCAAAGATTTCAAGGCGGCAGCTATTTAATCTTTAGTTGCGACAGTCGGCAGTAGACGTGAGAAATAATCCCATTCAACACAGGAACACACCAAGTCAGGTCTTATCACCCACCATCAATGTTCAGGGTGTCTGCCAGAAAACTTGTTGGGCCCGGTAAGAAGCTGTGCTGGCGGTGGCGGCGGTCCAGAGCAGGCCGGCGCATCATGGACTGACAGGGCATAAAAGCTGAAGCAGTATGTGAGATATTTTAGCATGTCTGAAAACGCAGAGCACAAATTGCATACTATTTCCAGGAAGTGGTCATTACTGCTGTTTATTCACACGAAGGCTGAGCGATAGTACACTTTGGGGTATGCAGTGCAGAGTATGTGATTTCAGACGAAGCCGCAGTTTGGCTAACGAGCTAAGTTTGCTATAACGTTAGCATGAGGGTAAAGAGCACTGATCTCAGACCTGCTGGTTTCCAGATGTCACTGCTGAGCTTTCCAACCGTTATATCTATTTTTCTTAACAAGCCCAAAGCATCTTAGAAATAATTATCTTAGAAATAATGCTTGGGCCCAGTGGGGGTCGGGGGCTGAGATTTACTGAACCCTGATTGTTGGACGGTCTTAATGCTTTCTTTGGTCTATAACATTTCCCCTCTCTCTCCAGCTTTTCCTCTTCTCCACCCAAGCATAATTCACCCTCGTCTCACTCCTAACCTGTACCTCACCTCTGTTCTCTCTTTTTTCCATCCTTGCGTGCCTCTTCTTCCTCCAGCTTTTAATGAACCTCCTCCAGTTCTACCTCCAGTCCAGCAGCTCCCTCAAACAGGAGACCAGCCCCCTGCTCCCTCTACCCCAGCTGCTTGGCTCCAAGTCCCGCTGAAATACTCCTTTTTCTCAGCTATTTTTAGCATCACAATAAAGCTGAACAAAAAAAGAAGCACTTCCCAGTATTTCCAGGCATTTCACATTAAATGTGCTTCTGGGGAAGCACATTTAATGTTCCACCAGCAGAGGCCTGCCAAAGCAAATGTAACCCAAAGGAAACAATAGCATGAAAACATAGATTTTCATTTTCATGAGCTGCTTTTTGAACGGACGCTGAAATCAGTATTTAGAAAAGGATGTCTGTGACATTTGAAATAAAGAGCGGTTTTGTTGGTTTGCAGGGGGAAAGTAATACCTTCCAGAAGTATTACAGGCCTGGAAACAGACGTCTGGAGAGAGCCGGGGGATGAACCGGGCTTGTCTGGAGAGAGCCCAGATGTCCTTACGTCACGCCAGCGCTCTGTTAGCAGCCGGCGTTTGGCGCCGATACAGAACACTGGATGTGATGTTACACCTCAGACTGTATAATGTAACTGACATTAATACCAAGGAACGCTCTCGTTTTCAATTCTACATATTTGTCAGCTTTTAAAGTGTTGCCCTCTGTAAATTATGTCGCATTTCATCGCAGTTGTACAACTAATTAATCAGAGGAACAAAATCTCCAGCACTCTCAGATAAAGTGACTTATTTTATTTACAGGGCAAACAAGCGTACGCCTTTCGGCCAAAAGCCTCGGTCAGCGTGAACAGTCAGAACGTAAAGCCAGTTAGGGTCAGGGTCTTTCTAGATGTCTCTTATCGTGTTGCTGGTTATTTCTGACATCTCCTCAGTAGTGAGAGGTGTTGTCTGGATGCAGCAGCTGCAGATGTTTCCTGTCATGTGATCTTCCAGTCTCTTCCCTCATTGGTGGCTGCGTCTCACCTGAGTATTTAAAACTGGCTTTACGTTCTGATTGTTCACGCTGACCGAGGCTTTTGGCCGAAGGGCGTACGGTTGATTGCCCTGTAAATACTCACCCAATAAATCACTTTATCTGAGAGTGCTGGAGATTGTGTTTCTCCTGTTCATGCTCGTTACTACCAACAGTTCTGGTTGGTTATCCTGTTAAAATAAACGTTTGGATTGAAGCTACACTAACACCAGCGTAAAACTTTAACTTGTGCCAGTGTTTACCTGTCGGCGAGCTGTAGGTCACGGTGATGTCTCCGGTCAGGTCAGCGGCGGGGTAGCGGCCGTTGAGGAAAACCGAAAACGCCACAACTGTAGACGAACCAACACCTGGAGAGAGAGAGAGAGAGAGAGAGAGAGACAGAGAGAGAGAGAGAGAGAGAGAGAGAGAGAGAGAGAGAGAGAGAGAGAGAGAGAGAGAGAGAGAGCAAAGATGTGTTTACATTAATATGCTAAAAGCTATTATAATCCATACCTTAATATTTTTAAGTATTGTTGGGGCTTTTTATGACTTCACTGTATATCTGACAGAAGATATGACAGGAAATGTCCTCTTTATTTACTGCTTCACCGTTTTCTACTGTTTTCTATTTCAATCTAATTTAGCATTTTTGTATTTACAGAGTTTGGGTGGAGCTGCTAGTCTTTAGACATCATCTAACATTTGAAAACTGTCCTTCAGTCGGTGGACTACGTTTCCTGTGAAAACAGTTGTCTAACGGTTTCTGACTAGGACGTGAGCTGTATTATTAGTCAGAGATGAGGTGAGGACTTTGAAAGGCATTCAGGAGGCAGAGAGGGTCTAATGAGGGACTACTGTCCTCCTCACTCCCAGTTCATCAAACACTGCTGCTGCTTGGTCAGTACCGTCAGCATCGGCTGACGATGCGCTGCCCTCTCTTATAGAAAAAGTTGATGCAGTCACTTTGACGTCACCCATTGGGTTGTGGACGGACGTTTTGAAGCCTTAAGTTCGGCATTTTGACTGTCAGCATCAAGAGGGTGGAGCTAAGCACAACTGAACACTGAATAAGATGTTTTTAGGCGACCGAGACGACTGTCATGAAGTAAAAACACAAGAGTTCAAGGTCTAAGATGAAAACACAAACAGCTCCCAGACCAGACAACACCGTGGTAGCCACCTGTCAATCACAAGGTAGCCCCGCCCTCAAGCGTCCCCCGCTGTACGGTCTATTTGAGGACGTCACGGGCTCTGGCTGTGTGATAATGCCACAGGAGGGCTAACACTGGAGCTGAACGCCTGTTGGGCTCAAACAGTCGCTACTAGGTGCTTCCAGGTGTTTTTCTCTGATGCTGACGGGCGCTGCTCATTCGGCGGTATATGACGGGTTGGAGGTGAGAACGCCTTGTAAGGGAAGTTACATCTAGAACTGAACTTCCTTTCTTTTAACTCTGGGTCTCTTTACAGAAAGATGTTGAACGACGGAAAAGGAAACAGGGAAACACACATTATGGAGGTGTGGACACGACGGGAAACAGCTGAGCCAACAATAAGCTGAACTCTTAATGTCCACACACTAAACATCTCCAGGCCAGGTGAGGACAGAGAGGGTGGAGGGGGAGAGAGAGAGAGAGAAAGAGAGGGAGGGAGAGAGAGAGAGAGGGGGAGAGAAAGAGAGGGAGAGAGAGAGAGAGCTAACAAGCTGGAGAGGAAAAGCAGGGATCAAATACAGACAGAGAGGAAAGGATATATTACAGCTAATGGCTTCATGCAGTCACAGTCACACACACACACACACACACACACACACACACACACACACACACAGGGTGGTGTGGTGGTGTAATGAGGCGTGATGTTCCTGAGCTCGGCCTGTTACAGGTGACTGAACGTCAAGTATGTGTGTTTGTGTGTGTGTTTGTGTGTTTGTGTGTGTGTGTGTGTGTGTGTGTGTGTGTGTGTGTGTGTGTGTGTGTGTGCGTGTGTGTAATGAATGACAGTGAGGTGGTGTGTGTGTGTGTTTGATTTCTCACTGTATAACATGTTTTTCTGAATGTATAGCACCTCACTGACCTTCATCATCATCCTCATCATCACCACACTGAGGCCGAAGACAGACGGAGCAGGAGGAGACGAGATGGATGAGAGGAGATGAAAGGAGAGACGGGGCACCTCCTCTCCGTCAGACAGGAGGGAAGATTAACGATGGAGCTCAGACACTTTCTCCACTCCGTCAGAGGCCCTGACAGCGTGACCTCCTTTCTCCTCCCGTTCTCCCTCAGCCTCCTCTTATGCATCTCTTCATCTCCTCTAATATACGACCAGCAGAGTCCAAATGATGCAGGGAGCGGTGAAATCTACATCCGCCAATATTCATGTTTCTGATAACGATCCCTCAGCAGGGAGACGAGAAGACCTCATTCCTATATAGTCCTTTCACACACATGCTGCAACCCTGACCTTATCTAGACCTCACCCAGAGGTGGAGCTCAATATGAGGACGTAAAGCAAGCAGCGAGCGAATGGGCGTGTAGTTGATGTCGATGACGGCGTGAAACCGTAAGAATAGAAACCAAAGAAGGGTAATTTAGACAAAGACGCCGAGGAAAATGTCTGACGGCAAAATCATCAGACAAATTCAAACAGGAGTTTTGGTTGTTTACGACTGGTGTAATCCACGTCATGTCCACACTACAAGGCTTATATTAAATATGAAGCTGGAGCCAGGAGCTGAGCAGCTTACAGCATGTGTCAAACTCAAGGCCCGCGGGCCACATTAGGCCCATCACCTGATTTTATGTGGCCCGCAAGGACTTGCAAAGAATATATTATGCTTATCATACAATTCTATGCTGCTTTACAGAAGTATGGTGTCCTTAAACTACATGTCCCACAATGCATCTCCATTTTGCACCATCATTTGGTGCTTTGTGGGTGACTGCAGAAACATGGCGGACTCCATGACGAGGACCTGCTCACTATGTAGATATGAAGGACTCAGTCTCAGGTAACAACAACACTGATGTTTTAGCTTCAGGTGACTATATACTTATATTATATTATATATAGCCTCACAGCAAGAGGGTCGCGGGTTTGAATCCAGATGGTGGTCCTTCTCTGTGGAGTTTCCATGTTCTCCCCGTGTCAGTGTGGGGTTTTCTCCAGGTTCTCCGGTTTCCTCCCACAGTCCAGAGACATGCAGGTTAACTGATGACTCTAAATGTCCTGTAGGTGTGAATGTGAGTGTGAACGGTCGTCTGTCTCTATTTCCCGCCTTCACCCAGTGCCAGCTGGGATCGGCTCCATCCACACCACGACCCCTGACGGGATACATGGTTGAAGATGGATGGATGGATGGATGGATGGATGGATGGATGGAAGGATGTACACTAAAGAAAGCATATTTATTAATATTACCGTATTTTTCGCACTATAAGGCGCATTCATCGAAACAAAACGGTCAGATAAGTCAAACATTTAATAACTCAGTAACTCAAGAGCATGATGCATCATATGCAGTGGACATAAAGGAACGAGTTAAAACACTAAACTTCACTGAAAAGTCCATACGGGACGACAATAAACTTCAAATTTGACTTTTTCAGAAAGAAAAATCCAAAATCAGATGTCAGGCTCTGATAGTCCCATTCATCTCTCCTCAGTTTCATTCATTCATCTTTGTCTCCCTTCTCCACCCAGCTCCCTTTCATTTCACCTTCCTCCTCTCCTGTTCCTCCCTCTCTCCTTCCCTCTCTCCCTCCCTCTCTCCCTCCCTCCCTGTCATCCCGTCTGTCAGCAGAAGGCTTTTAACCCGTGTGACCTGGAGGTCAGAGCGGTCAGACTGGTTTAAGTGCTTTAAGTGTTCCCAGGCCCATTAAGACCAACAAACAACACCAAAGGAGACACAAAGTAATCCCTCCTCCTCCTCCTCCTCCTCCCCATCTCTGGACAGGTCCTGAGCTGCTGTGGGTATTGAACCTGTGAGCTCCAGGTAAGGTCTGTGTGACCCGGAGGTCCGGCCCAGTGAGACTGTTCAGACCGGTCCCACATTAACCCATTAACACCACCGCCAACAAAAACAAGCTCCACAAAGGAGACTCAAATCCCCGTTTTACTGCGTCTCCTTTGCTGCCTCCTTTTCTCCTCCTCTTTTCTGACTTCTCTCCATCTCTTCTTCAGCTGTTTTTCTTTTTCATTTCTTCTCCACCTTCTTTATGCCTAGATGCCTCCCTCTATTGCCTCTACAGAGAAAGAGGGATGAGTATTCACCCTGTCCTACCTGAATCCACTTCACTTACACTTCAACCTCTCCCCGAATTTCCCTCCGGGGATTAATAAAGGTTCATCTTATCTTATCTTATCTCTTTATCAGTTTTCCTTCCCTCAGCCACCTTTTCTTTCTCTTGTCTCTCAATCTCTCCAATTAGATAGTACAAATTACAACATATTCTCATACAACAGTTTGTATGATATTTTATGAAGTTATTCCTCATTTGTTTTCATTTTCCTACAAACGTCCAGCATTAATTTGCGCTCCATTCTTTAAGTTAAGTAATGTGACACCAGAAGTGGTATAACTTAAGTACGGCAGTTATGTGACAAAAACAACTTAGTTAGGTTTAGGAAAAGGTTGTGGTTTGGGTTCAAAATAACACTGGAAGTGGTGCAACTTAAGTTTGATAGTTACATACAAATAAATCAGTACTGGCATCTGGTTTCACACCTGAACAGGTCCAGACACAAAAATCCTGTATGTGGATCCACTAACATGGACTCTGTTCTGTTTCTCAGTAAACTTCCTTCCCTCTGCAACTTTCCTTTTCTTGGACATTTTGGTTCTGTTAATGTTTTTTGTTTTAACCCCGTCACTCAGCAAGAGCGCCGCTGCTGGAAACCACTGATACTGAGTTACTTCATGTAACAAGATGCATTATGGGACATGTAGTTGAAAGACACCGTTCTTCTGTAAAGCAGCATAGAATTGGATGATAAGCAGAATATATTCTTTGCAAGCCCTCACACGTTTGACACGTGCAGTTTAGAGTCAGATTTATCTACAGTAAACATACTTTTACTTGAGTACAATATTCAAGTACTCTTTCCGCCTCTGCACAGGTTCCTTTTATTCCTTTTAAATAAAATCTAATGTTCTGCCAGTTGAAAAAGCTGAATTAAAACACATTTTTTTAGAACATGACATGTTATTGCAGTTTGTGTGAATTGTGTTCACGGCAGCACAAACATTAATGCAAGCAATGTTTCTCTTCTTTCAGGTTGGTACGATGCTGATATTAAAACGTTACCCGTCTGGTTGTCATGGTGCAGAAAGACACAACGATATAAAGAACGGAGGTGGAGAAAATTTGGTCTTCAGTCTGAAAATAGTCGTTTCATTATTTCTCTTTCTGGGTTGATGTTTAGGTGTGTGTGTACTATAGGACTTGACAGCTCAGGTTAAACCGAGTGCTGACTGTTTGGAAAAGGTTAAAGGTTGAGAGGGGTGGAGATGGGGATCTATACCACACAAGGAGATGGGAAAAGGGCATGAGTGTGTGAGTGTGAGTGAGTGTGTGTGTGTGTGTGTGTGTGTGTGTGTGTGTGTGTGTGTGTGTGTGTGTGTGTGTGTGTGTGTGTGTGTGTGTGTGTGTCTTGCCTCTCTTTGCCATGTGCAAATAATAGAAAAAGAAAAACATCAAGAGAAAAACAAAGCTGGAAGGTAAATTTGTTCTGAGACGTTACTGGTCTGCTACTGCTTGCCACTGTGTGTGTGTGTGTGTGTGTGTGTGTGTGTGTGTGTGTGTGTGTGTGTGTGTGTGTGTGTGTGTGTGTGTGTGTGTGTGACATCATACATCTTGTCGAGAGCCAAACAAGGCAATCTGAGGTGACCATCGGTGCAGTGTTAAGCGCTGACCTCTGACCTCTACTGGTCAGGATCAGGTCGCATCGCTGTTGAGGGTCCGACTTTAAACACAACAAACCTGATCTTCACTCAGAGAGATAAAATGTCCGACACGCAGGGTTTCACTTTCAGAACTCACTTCTGAACTCAAAACAAGCATCAGTTCCTCTACTGGACTGAAAGGGTTTGGTCAGAGCTCCACATGGTGCAGGACGGTGGTGGTTTAACAACGTGAAGGTGGGAAACTGAGGACAGTTCACACAGAGGGTGACAACGGCTCAGATATATTTATACCTGTTTAATCCTGTACAAACACAAACGTGTCATCCATGCACACTGATTAACTGCACATGTAAGGCGAAATAAGCCTACTGACGGTGATCAGGGATCAATTTATTAGACACACGTTTACTCTTTACACTTATACTAATAAATGCATGTGTTCACAATCTTTTTTGCTCAAAATGCATTTAAATTTCTTTAGTGGATATACAAAAGAGAATCTGTGCCCATTAGGGGCGGGACGGTTCATAAACTCACTGGTCGGTTCATAGCTCGGTTTGGGGGTCAAGGTTTTCGGTTCGGTACAGCGGTAAACGGTATTTATGGTACAGCAAGGAGGCCAATTTCAATTTGAACAGCTTTTCATTTATTTACCAAAATAAGTTGACTGTAACCTGAACTGTAGACTCTGCTGACATAAGGAACAAGTGCCACTGTGTTATTTTTAATATTTATATTTATATAGACTCAGGCCATCAACAAAAAGTGCAGGTCAGGATTTACTGTGTAGCTGATGTGTCTGAGAGACGGCAGATTATAGCGCTGCTCCATTACTCTAATCAATGCTGAAATCCTCCAGACGGCATCAGGCTGCAGGTCTCTGACTAGAAACCTCCCGATGCTTTAGTTGTGTGTTTTCTGTGAGTCTGCATGTAGAGGCTGGTTAATGCTGCTGGGAGAAGGAGTCGCTCTTTCCTCCCCGACTCTCTGCTCCGTAACACCAAACGCTCCCTCACAGCAGAGAGAAACGATCGATCCTCCACCTGAACTTTATCATGTCATCTCTCCATTTCCTGAACCAATCACAGCCAGACTCTGCTCTTCATCAACGTCTCTGCCAACTGAGACATTCGGGTTCAGATTTTTACCCGAACCGTTCCCATCCCTAGCTCCAATGCACATATACAGCAATTCACTGCAAGTGGGACCAAACTCTCTGAATGTGTAGCAAAGGAAATGTTTTACACCAGTCGGTCATCTGTATGAAGATGACGCTGAGTGAGTGATGAAGGAGAGGAGGAATGCTGCAGATCAATACAGAGAGGAGAGGATGAGAAGCAGAAAGAGAGAGGACAGAGGGGATGTAGAGATGGAGGAGAAGGTGGAAACAGAAGGAAGCAGAGATGAGAACTAAAGACATCGAGAGACAGCATGACAAATGAAAGAGAGGAAGCTCAGAAAAGATGGAGAGGAAAAGGGAGAGTGGGAGAGAGAGGGAGAACAAAGGAGGCAGTGTGTGGTGAACAGAGGATTGAGTCGCCATCTGAGACGAATAAAAACTGGAATAACAATAAAAGTCAGAAGGCGCTACCTCCCCTCCTCTTCCTCCCCTCCTCTTCCTCCCCTCTTCTTCCTCCCTCCTCTTCCTCCCCTCTTCTTCCTCCCTCCTCTTCCTCCCCTCCTCTTCCTCCCTCCTCTTCCTCCCTCCTCTTCCTCCCCTCCTCTTCCTCCCCTCCTCTTCCTCCCTCCTCTTCCTCCCCTCCTCTTCCTCCCCTCCTCTTCCTCCCCTCCTCTTCCTCCCTCCTCTTCCTCCCCTCCTCCAACCAACCAACCTTGCCAACACTGAACAGCACACAGCACCACTTTTTGTCCTTTGTTTAGTACTTCAAATCTCTTCAAAATGCGTCGGACATAAACTAGAGTTGACGTCCACACAAACATCACACAGACACAAGTGTGGCGGGACACTGGGACGGACAATCAAAGACATGTGGGACAGCAGGAGCACACAGCAGCTGTAGAAGGACAAAAACACACACTGAGGAAGACCAACGCTGTAGGAGAGGTTTTCTGCATGTAGTTTACTCCAGGGTGTGTTGTAATGTCGGAGGAAGACGATGAGCAGGAGAGAGAGAGATAAGGTGATGATGAGGAACAGACAGGACGGTCACTGTTATTAGCGTTGCTAGTATTAGCTAGTATTAGCTAGTATTAGCTAGTATTAGCGTTTTCCCCTCACAGCCGATGCTTTGTCACATCTGGAGCGAAAGAAAAGTCATATATATACTGTATATATATATATATATATATATATATATATATATATGCTTATATACGCTTACATATATTGAATCTGGAACAAACAAAGCTGAATATCATCAGTCTTTTTCCGTCCTCGTCTCTGGTTCAGCCACGTTGACAGGTCTGTCCTGTTCTTCCTCCTGACTTCAGACTTCCTGTCGTCTGTCTTTCGTTTGGCCGTTACTGGGGAGAGGTGGCTGACGGTAATATGACGTTGCTAATGAATGTCAACAGATGTGGGAGGGGGCGCTTGCCCGCCTTCATTGACGCGCCAACGCACTAGCAGAGCATTCTGGGATTTATTTGCAGTTCATGCGCTGTATACCGGCGGGCCAGCTCTAATAGACATCTGATATCATCTTGCAGACCAAATATAATGGCGGGTTTGACATCTATGCTCATATTTATGCAGCAACATTTGCTTATTTTACAGCAGGGCTTTCATTTTTCACTACAAACACTATTTATCACAGCCTGTAACTTGTTTGTTTATGGTGATTATATTACTGTTGAGTCAATAATATAGTTATATATAGTATAGTATAGTATA
>CAMQGK010000568.1:11222500-11245000 GCA_947000775.1 Pterois miles | reverse complement strand
TACCTAAACCCGTGTAAACAAAGCGTCTCTCTAGTGGTGTCAACGTGACGGCGCAGTGACTCAGCCTCTGATCCTCCATATAAACAGTGAAACACTGAGAGCTGCTGCCAAGAAGAAGAAGAACCAATCCAACGCCACGGATCCAGACCAGACCTTTTTTTTTTTGCCGTCTTCTTCAATGAATTTACTTTTGATTAATTTTGAGTTTTTGTTGGCATGTTTTCATTGTCTGTTCAGACATGGAAGCTATCACTGCTCATGCAAATTACTTCCCAAAGCCAGTTTTTCTCAGCTTCCACTTCATGTTCAATTACTGTAGTCGAGGCAGGACTGGAGTTTCTGACCCGAGCATGTTTCTAGTGTACAGCCGTGTGTTCGGGGAGGACGGCCTGCCTCCATCTCTACAAAGTTCAGATTGTCCTGATTGTTTATCCACACAGAAACAACCAGTGACACCAGAACTATTTCAACAGCTGAAAACATTACAAACCAGGTGACGACGCACAGTTTAAACCACGAAACCGGGTTTCTCCAGAATATTAAGGAAAAAAATGAGAGCTGTCAATCATTAAAATATTCAATCACAATTAAACACATGATTGTCCATAATTAAAGGTATATTTTGAACAGATAAAAAGGAGATTTGTCAAGTATTTAATCCTCTTACCAACATGCGAGTGGACAAAAATGCTGCTTTATGTAAATGTATGTATATATTTATTATTGCCTGACGTCTGGTTTTTAGAGATTAATTAAAAATCACAAGTTGCGGTAATGCGTTAAAGAAATTAGTGGCATTACAAACAAATTTGCGTTATTACCGCATGAACTTTGACAGCCCAAAAAAATAAAAAATACCATTGAGGTTTCTGAAGCTCCATTTCCAACATTATAACATGTTTAAAAGTGTGGAGAAGGATGAAAATATGGAACATATGGACATATGGATGTATTGAAGCAAAGAAGTAATAAATACAAAATGTGCATTACAAAATATGCCAAAATATGAAATGTAAGTCATAAAAGTAAAATATGTGATCATTATAAATGGAGGAAACTGACACAAGAATTTACAGGAAATATACGGCGTGTTGTGCAAAAAGCGCATCATGTTTGAATTAACAGTTAGAGAGGTCACGTACAGGATATGCACAGATAAGACTGCACTGCGGTGAAACGCATCACGCTCCTGCAGAGACGCACCATGAATCATGGGAGAGCGCTGGTCAGTTTTGATTCAGGGGCTCACAATAAATGGATGGTGTTCCAACCGCCTGAGAACGCTGCTCACATCTTGAAATCATAAATTCACAATCCAGAGTCCCTCTCAAAAAACTTAGCGACTGCTCCTCTCTGATGGATGGTGGTTCCAGCAAATGTCAGGAACAGTTGTTGGAGGAAGAAGTGACGGTTTTCTGGTGCCGATCCAGCTTCTGTGCAAAAAAAAACGAGTGTCGAGACCATCCATGCTAAGTTATTTTAACCCGTTTCATCTCCTCTCTGCTGAATAATCTAGTGGGATTTACACCCCCATAGTCATGATTCTGTTAATTACAAGCTGATTTCACAGCATCTCGTGTGTGTTGTTGGCTTAAAATATCCCATTCTGGGATGTAAAAGAGGAATTTAAATTCAGTTTCAGTCTTCTGATGTAGATACTGGACCACAATGTACGGTAGTCAGATTTTGTCATTATTGCATTAATGTAATGTGTAATTACTACGTGGGGACATGGCTTGTCCGAATGCAGCAGCATCTTCAAAATAGGCACATTTCTAGCATGAGAGGATATATGACACTCGTCATGTTTCCATTCAATTGCCAAGCAAATGTTAACATGAGTTAGGCGCCTTTCCATCGAACGGTCTGGAGCGAATAAACTCGGCTACAGCGGAGTCTGGTCAGGAGTTGGTGCCGTCAGCTACACCTGGCTGTAATCTGCCATCCCATACCATAAACACCTTGACCGTCTGACCATCTACTTGTTTCAGGTAGAACAGTTTTAATTGATCTTTTTTGTCAGCTAGTGTTGGCCATGTTTCATGCTGTCTAACTATGATATAAATATATATCTGACAGCAGAAACGGCTGATCATCTTTGCTTTCAATAATCCGTTTAACACTCCAACTCTTTCAACAAACCACGAAAGAAGCAAGCTTAAAAACCTTTTGCACAATCGAGGAATTTTTAATCGAAATTTGCCGTTTCCATACAGCTTTTCTAATGCGATACTACCAAATGCAGATAAAAATATGTGAATGGAAGCATCGCAACGGTTAATGAAGCCTTCACTCGTTGTCCTAAGATCTCATTTCCACCAGCACGGTGAAGTACTGTTGAGGATTTCAACCTTCACGTCCAGGTACAACGTGGAGGGCGTGGCCCTGAATGTGAACCCCGTGTTTGGAGTCAGAACCATGTGGGCTGCTCCAGCGTCTGACACATTTCAAATCTGGCGGACATGCACTTCTGTCCAGAAAATAACTACAAGAAAAGGCAATGGATTCTGGGTAACGTGGAGACAGATGTCAACATCTGGAAGCTTGGAAAGCTGAGCATAACAAAACTAGAACAACTAAACTAAACTGCACTGGTGCTCACATTGAGCTTCTTAGTGATATATTCTCAACTGGAAACCACAACACAAAGAGAAAAAGCTCAGGTTTAAAGGAGAAGCCTCTAACGTGGCAGGACGGGTCACACAAACCAATCATGAAGCTTCTCATGAGTCACTTTTCTTTCCAAGTGGAGGTTTGCTTATAATCTGGCAGCTTGAATTAAGATGAATCAAATGGGAAACTTTTCTGCTCTTATTTCAGAGCACAGAAAACGAACCGTAGGTGTGATCTAACACAGCCAGCGTCAGGAGCAAGGCACCAACACCGCCAGGGTTAGAGGTTTAACCCCCACGGGAGCCACAGATTTTAAAAAGGTGTGCTCCCATGTTACTGTGAGGAGCCTCCGATAAAAGCCTCCCCAACTGGTTTACATTACACACTCTGTAAATCTACGCCTGAACGTCTGCATGCACACAAAAGGTGGAAGGAGTCAAACGGAGGAAACAAAAAACGCTCAGACTTGTGAAACAGCTCAAAGCGAACTGCCGTGCTGCAGGATGACGGGTGACGTCCTTTCAATGAGCCGACAGCAGATAGCGGTGTTTGGGGTCGGGAGGTTGTGTGTACGCAGTGTCTGGGTGACTCATGTCAAAGCTACCGCCATCTGGTCGAGGTGACCGAGTTTCCCGCTACAGCTAGATGACAGATCACACAGCGCAACAGGCTGATAAGGGCTGAACAAATACTGGACTACACACAGCGCTCACTCAGTCAGCCACTCCCTGTGGAGAAGACTGAATACGAGACAGAGAGGGAGTGATGGAGGAGACTGAATACGAGACAGAGAGAGGGAGTGATGGAGAAGACTGAATATGAGACAGAGAGAGGGAGTGATGGAGAAGACTGAATATGAGACAGAGAGAGGGAGTGATGGAGAAGACTGAATATGAGACAGAGAGAGGGAGTGATGGAGAAGACTGAATATGAGACAGAGAGAGGGAGTGATGGAGAAGACTGAATATGAGACAGAGAGAGGGAGTGATGGAGAAGACTGAATATGAGACAGAGAGAGGGAGTGATGGAGAAGACTGAATATGAGACAGAGAGAGGGAGTGATGGAGAAGACTGAATACGAGACAGAGAGAGGGAGTGATGGAGAAGACTGAATATGAGACAGAGAGAGGGAGTGATGGAGAAGACTGAATATGAGACAGAGAGAGGGAGTGATGGAGAAGACTGAATATGAGACAGAGAGAGGGAGTGATGGAGAAGACTGAATATGAGACAGAGAGAGGGAGTGATGGAGAAGACTGAATATGAGACAGAGAGAGGGAGTGATGGAGAAGACTGAATATGAGACAGAGAGAGGGAGTGATGGAGAAGACTGAATATGAGACAGAGAGGGAGTGATGGAGGAGGACTGAATATGAGACAGAGAGGGAGTGATGGAGAAGACTGAATATGAGACAGAGAGAGGGAGTGATGGAGGAGGACTGAATATGAGACAGAGAGGGAGTGATGGAGAAGACTGAATATGAGACAGAGAGAGGGAGTGATGGAGAAGACTGAATATGAGACAGAGAGAGGGAGTGATGGAGGAGGACTGAATATGAGACAGAGAGGGAGTGATGGAGAAGACTGAATATGAGACAGAGAGAGGGAGTGATGGAGAAGACTGAATATGAGACAGAGAGAGGGAGTGATGGAGAAGACTGAATATGAGACAGAGAGGGAGTGATGGAGAAGACTGAATATGAGACAGAGAGAGGGAGTGATGGAGAAGACTGAATATGAGACAGAGAGGGAGTGATGGAGAAGACTGAATATGAGACAGAGAGAGGGAGTGATGGAGAAGACTGAATATGAGACAGAGAGAGGGAGTGATGGAGAAGACTGAATATGAGACAGAGAGAGGGAGTGATGGAGGAGGACTGAATATGAGACAGAGAGGGAGTGATGGAGAAGACTGAATATGAGACAGAGAGGGAGTGATGGAGAAGACTGAATATGAGACAGAGAGAGGGAGTGATGGAGAAGACTGAATATGAGACAGAGAGAGGGAGTGATGGAGAAGACTGAATATGAGACAGAGAGAGGGAGTGATGGAGAAGACTGAATATGAGACAGAGAGGGAGTGATGGAGAAGACTGAATATGAGACAGAGAGGGAGTGATGGAGAAGACTGAATATGAGACAGAGAGAGGGAGTGATGGAGAAGACTGAATATGAGACAGAGAGAGGGAGTGATGGAGGAGGACTGAATATGAGACAGAGAGAGGGAGTGATGGAGGAGGACTGAATATGAGACAGAGAGAGGGAGTGATGGAGAAGACTGAATATGAGACAGAGAGAGGGAGTGATGGAGAAGACTGAATATGAGACAGAGAGGGAGTGATGGAGAAGACTGAATATGAGACAGAGAGAGGGAGTGATGGAGAAGACTGAATATGAGACAGAGAGGGAGTGATGGAGGAGGACTGAATATGAGACAGAGAGGGAGTGATGGAGAAGACTGAATATGAGACAGAGAGAGGGAGTGATGGAGAAGACTGAATATGAGACAGAGAGGGAGTGATGGAGAAGACTGAATACGAGACAGAGAGGGAGTGATGGAGGAGGACTGAATATGAGACAGAGAGAGGGAGTGATGGAGAAGACTGAATATGAGACAGAGAGAGGGAGTGATGGAGAAGACTGAATATGAGACAGAGAGGGAGTGATGGAGAAGACTGAATATGAGACAGAGAGAGGGAGTGATGGAGAAGACTGAATATGAGACAGAGAGGGAGTGATGGAGAAGACTGAATATGAGACAGAGAGAGGGAGTGATGGAGAAGACTGAATATGAGACAGAGAGAGGGAGTGATGGAGAAGACTGAATATGAGACAGAGAGAGGGAGTGATGGAGAAGACTGAATATGAGACAGAGAGAGGGAGTGATGGAGAAGACTGAATATGAGATAGAGAGAGGGAGTGATGGAGAAGACTGAATATGAGACAGAGAGAGGGAGTGATGGAGAAGACTGAATATGAGACAGAGAGGGAGTGATGGAGGAGACTGAATATGAGACAGAGAGGGAGTGATGGAGAAGACTGAATATGAGACAGAGAGGGAGTGATGGAGAAGACTGAATATGAGACAGAGAGAGGGAGTGATGGAGAAGACTGAATATGAGATAGAGAGAGGGAGTGATGGAGAAGACTGAATATGAGACAGAGAGAGGGAGTGATGGAGAAGACTGAATATGAGACAGAGAGAGGGAGTGATGGAGAAGACTGAATATGAGACAGAGAGAGGGAGTGATGGAGAAGACTGAATATGAGATAGAGAGAGGGAGTGATGGAGAAGACTGAATATGAGACAGAGAGAGGGAGTGATGGAGAAGACTGAATATGAGACAGAGAGGGAGTGATGGAGGAGGACTGAATATGAGACAGAGAGAGGGAGTGATGGAGAAGACTGAATATGAGACAGAGAGAGGGAGTGATGGAGAAGACTGAATATGAGACAGAGAGAGGGAGTGATGGAGAAGACTGAATATGAGACAGAGAGGGAGTGATGGAGGAGACTGAATATGAGACAGAGAGGGAGTGATGGAGAAGACTGAATATGAGACAGAGAGAGGGAGTGATGGAGAAGACTGAATATGAGACAGAGAGAGGGAGTGATGGAGAAGACTGAATATGAGACAGAGAGAGGGAGTGATGGAGAAGACTGAATATGAGACAGAGAGAGGGAGTGATGGAGAAACGCTGGGAAAGAACAAAACTGATTGATGACAATAGATGTTGGAAGATTTTACACAAAACCAGCTGCATCAAGCAACGTAAGATTTTATTTTAAAAAGCCTTTAATACTTCTTCTCTTTAGGGCTGTAGTCAACCAATCAGACTCTGAAGTTATGATAATAATAATAATCTACTCTTCAGCCAGTTGATTCATCAATGAGGGAAAACAAAAATCTGCATATTATCTCTAAACCGGGGGGCAGTTTCTGTTCCTGGGGGCCAAACAAATACTGTCTCCTCTATTTATCACTATAGGAAACAGACTGTTATTATTTTACAGCATTTATTATAGTTAAAATCCCTCCAAACAGCAGATTATTTATAAACTGACATTATAGACAGGAGTCTATGAACCGTAGAGGACTGACTGGTTAGGGTAGGAATGTTTCCATTAACTAAACTTAACCTTTAACTTAACATTAACACTTACATTTAACCTTTAACTCAAAATTAACACTCATATTTAACATTTCTTATATTTAAATTTAATAAAAAACACTATATTTAATTGCCTTAACATTAACATTTACATTTAACATTTAACTCAAAATGAACACTTATATTTAACATTTGCCTTAACAATAACACTTACATCTCCTTCTTTGGTTGCATGCAGCTTTGTAAAAAGGCCTTGCTGCTTCATGGCAGAACCATCATGAGGGCTGTGTAATGCCCAGGTCTGCTCTTAAAGGACAGGTACACCAAAATCTGAAGGAGAAAATTTCATACAACCAGGCACTGATGTGTTATGGCTTCCTCCGACCTCCTGGGCCGGACAGAACATTCACCATAGTGCCCAGGTCTGGTCTAGATGAACTAAATCCACGGTGCACTGACTGGAGTACACCTGGTAACATCAGTGAATTATGAATAAATCTGGGCTGTCAAAGTTAGCGTGTTACCTGCAGCAGGCTCAGCTTTAAACTTTATACTCAAACCTGATGAACCTATTGGTGCCATGCTAGCTTGTTGTGAAGGAGGCTAAATAACAAAGGGGTCCGTTGACCTCTGACCTCCAGATGTGTGGATATAAATGGGTTCTCTGGGTCCCCACCAGTCTCCCCTTTACAGACATGCCCACTTTCTGATAGTCCCAGTCAGTCTGGATCAAGTCCTAGTCAAGTCAGCACTCTGACACACTGACAGCTGTTGTTGCCTGTTGGGCTGCCGTTTGTCATGTTCTGATTGGAGCAGATTGTTGATACTAAAGTCAGAACCTGGGAGGGTTTCTGGACAATATCTGATATTGATTAGTGTTAACTGATTTACAGTAATAAATATATTTATAGATTTGCATAACTAATCTCCCTTTAAGGGACGTTTGAATGGATAAGAAATGTGCAATTAATTTGCAGTTTATTGTGATTAACTATGAACAATCATGTGATTACTCACATTTGAATGTTTTCATTGACTGAGTAAAAAATAAAAAAATAAACATCGTCCAGTGAAAGGTGAAGCAGAAATAAACTAGGGATATCATTTTCAACCAATACGTGGCTCAACTATTAAGGATATAGATGGGATGGACATAATATATTATATAATATATATATATACACAAACTGAGTGAGGGATACTTTACATTGTGGTCGGCCTTTACAAACACAATCGGGTGGACAATAAGGAGGACGAGGAGAAACACATTGGTAGGAATAGACCCACACAGAGAAGCAGCTTCAGACTCACCCATGGACTCCAGGACAAACTGGTCCTGAGTGACGGCCAGAGGAGGCTGAACGCCGACGGTCAGCTTAGAGGACTGGACGACACAACGGGCCTTCACCTTCACCTGGAGATGAACAGACGACAGATTAAGGACACAAAAAAAAAAACAGGAAAGGAAAATATAGATAAAGAGGACAAGATGAGAGTGAAGACAAGAACGAGGCTAGAGATGAGTCCAACTGTAGACTCACCTGTACGGTTACTGAGGGGACGGGCAGGCCGTCCATGTCTTGGATCAGAGCTTGCTGCAGACAGAGACAAAGGGAACGATCAGTCTGTCTCTCTGTGCTCATACAGTTGTTAATGTGCAGTTGTGTCTCAGTGTGTTTACCGATGGTCTGTCCATGCTGGAGGACACAGCAGCTGTCACAATCAGGTCCTCCTCAGAGTCGGCTTTAGGCAGGATGTCTATAAGAACAGCAGAGGAGTTTCATCCAAAAACACTGAACCAATCACGTTCAGTCCATAGCGTCTTAAGAGTGCTTGTAACTTAAGTCTGCAATCAACTGGTCTATGAAAATTAGATAAATCAATGATATTAATTATTCATTTAAGGCATTTAAACAGCAAACATGCAACGTATTTGCTCATTAGAGCAACTCAAACTGCCCCTGAATCACTGTGTTTTCAAAACATCAGTTTGTGATGAACATTTCACATTATTTTGGTTATTTTATTCAGTGAAAGAATGATAATCAAACATCAAATGATTTAAACTGTAAACTGTAAGATGTCGTGCTCGCTAGTCTGTTTTCAGTCAGTGCTGAACGGCTGCTGGTGTGGATCCGACAGTCTGGACTCTGGAGCAGATTTAATGGTCCTGTGGTCTGGCAGTGGCAGCCTACATCCACTTCTCGGGACTTTAATTACACTGTAGTGCTTCAGGCTGTTTTCACACCTACAGTTCGTTTGCTCTGATCCAAATCAGGGACCAATTTTTTACAATCTTGCATATGGCCTCGAGTTTGGTTTGTGTTCAAATGGCAGCATTTACAAGTAGATCAACATTTGTGATGAGCGAGGGAACTGCTCTCTAATTGGTCCTGTCTAGATGGTTAGATTTGAGAAAACCTGCAAAAATGTGCAAGAACTAGGGGTGTAAATCACAAGTGTGATCATGATATAATATTATATTGATTCTTTGGACCATGGGTCCCCAACCACCAGGTTCTGGGGATCATTTGGTACCAGGTTGGACAGAAAGAATGGATAAAAAAATATTTTATTGATTATCAGAGTCTGTAAGATGTTTGATTTGCCAGATGGCCGGATACATCCGTCTGAGCCTCTCTGCCTTTTGACACACATCAAGACGCTCGTCTCGTCTCGTGATACGTTACCCCAAAAATGAAGCAAAAAATGAGTAAAAACAAATATCTTTGGAGAGCTTCTTTGGCTCCAGTGAGGAGACAGAAGAACAAGAGCCGACAACTTCCAAGACAAAGAGGGCTGCATTTAAAAGACAGTATCAGCAGTTCTTCTTCAAATACAGGTTTATCACTACAGGGGATTCTCATGCGCCGAGCCCACTCTGCATAAGATAAGATAAGATGAACCTTTATTAATCCCCGGAGGGAAATTCGGGAATATGTGGCGACAGGCTAGAAATGAGGCAATGAAGCCTTCAAAACTGCTTCAGCAAAAGGCCTTAAAAGTATGTTTCAGACAACAACTGTGCCGTTGTTCTGGATTAAAATCAAGGCAGAATACCCTGAAACACCAAAAACACTGAAAACCCTCCGTCCATTTCCAGCTTCCTGTCCTTGTGACGCAGGGTTTTCTGCAGTGTCAGCCAGTAGACTGGACCTGAGGAACACACTTCAGGTGTCATTGACTCCCATTACCCCTCGACTGGACCGCCTCGTGGCAATAAGCAAGCTCAGGGTTCCCACTAATTCAGCGTGATGGTGAGTTGTGTTTTTTATGTACGTTATTTTTTTTTTTTTATGCCGGCAGTATCATTTTCTTTCATCATATTTATCCCTCGCACCTTGAAAGCTGGTCCGTGAAAATATTGTCTTACATGAAACCAGTCCATGGCGCAAAAAAGGTTGAAGACCACAGCTTTGGACAATAATACCATATTTATTGATAATCACAAAGTCTGCCACGATATGATTTTTAACTGATTCAATTCAGGGGCCAGTGATTGATGACATGATATCATGTACCTAGTTAACACAAAAAGCAACCATCATATGATTTGAGACTTTTATTACTGAGCTCTTTCAGACATTTAAATTACATAAATCTATTTGTATCTTAAAGATGAAGATATGCATTGATATTTTCACTTTGCATCAATAATATTGGATTGTTGATTGATGCATCGATACATTGATAGAAGAAGAGCAGGCAGAGATTACGCTGTCTGTCTGAATGGAGGGACAGCTCCGTGGGTTGGCCATCTTTTAGTACGTCTGTGATTAATATGATATTATTGTTGTGTTATTGATTTATTTCCCACTGCTCTGGGACAATAAACGGATTGTGATGGCAGGGGAGCGTACGGTGGATGATTGGTGATTGTTATTATGGATATTATGGACTGATTTTGCAGTACATGAACACTGTATTGATCCTTGTGTCTCTTGAGGGCCCTGATACCTGGGGCCCGGGGCCGGTAGGTACGAGCAATAAGGCGCCATTATCAGTCTCCTACCCTGAGTCCTGGTGGCCTCTCTGATGAACTTCTGCAGCTTCCTCATCTCAGCATCCACCTGCTCATAGTCGGCCTCCCTGGCATCCACCTTGGGCGTAGAGAAGAAGGAGGGGTCCGTACCCATGTAGGAGCAAAGGAGGTGACCATCAGAGCTCAGGCTCACCACGACTCCTTTTAGCTCCCTGAGGAGAGAGAGGAGAGAGGAGAGGAGACGAGAGAGGAGAGAGAGAGAGAGAGAGAGAGAGGAGAGAGAGGAGAGAGGAGAGGAGAAGAGAGAGAGGAGAGGAGAAGAGAGGAGAGAGGGAGAGAGAGAGAGAGAGAGGAGGAGAGAGAGAGAGAGAGAGAGAGAGAGAGAGAGAGAGAGAGAGAGAGAGAGAGAGAGAGAGAGAGAGAGAGAGGAGAAGAGAGAGAGAGGAGAGGAGAAGAGAGAGAGGAGAGAGAGAGAGAGAGAGAGAGAGAGAGAGAGAGAGAGAGAGAGAGGAGAGAGAGAGAAGAGACGAGAGAGGAGAGGAGAAGAGAGAGAGAGAGAGAGAGAGAGAGAGAGAGAGAGAGAGAGAGAGAGAGAGAGAGAGAGGAGAGGAGAAGAGACGAGAGAGAGAGAGAGAGAGAGAGAGAGAGGGAGAGGAGAAGAGACGAGAGAGAGAGAGAGAGAGGAGAGAGAGAGAGAGATGAGAGAGAGGAGAGAGGAGAGGGAGAGAGAGAGAGAGAGAGAGGAGAGGAGAGAGAGAGAGAGGGAGAGAGAGAGAGAGAGAGAGAGAGAGAGAGAGAGAGAGAGAGAGAGAGAGAGAGAGAGAGAGAGAGAGAGAGAGAGAGAGAGAGAGAGAGAGAGAGAGAGAGAGAAGAGATGAGAGAGGAGAGAGAGGAGGAGAAAGAGACGAGAGAGAGGAGAGAGGAGAGGAGAAGAGAGGAGAGAGGAGAGGAGACGAGAGAGAGGAGAGGAGAAGAGAGGAGAGAGGAGAGGAGAAGAGAGGAGAGAGAGAGAGAGAGGAGAGAGAGGAGAGAGGAGAGGAGAAGAGAGAGAGGAGAGGAGAAGAGAGGAGAGAGGGAGAGAGAGAGAGAGGAGAGGAGAAGAGAGGAGAGAGAGAGGAGAGAGAGGAGAGAGGAGAGGAGAAGAGAGAGAGGAGAGGTTCAGAAGAGAGGGAGAGAGGAGAGGAGACGAGAGAGAGGGACAAGAGGAAAAACTGTTGGTTCAACAGGAAACAAAAACAATATCATTCCAACAGCATCAATATATTACTGTAATCAAATGTTAAAAATCAAAAATCCGTCCTCTCCCACAGAGCACAAAACCCCCCCAACAGACCATAAACGGCTGAAAGCCTGCAAGTTGTCCATCAATTTATAGTAGGTATATTCCACCCTCAGTCTGGCTTTCACCAGTCCTTCCAGAACCGGTATTACTTTAGTGCTGCCAGAACCCTGAGTCCGGTTCCTACGCGTCAGCCAGATGGCCAGTTTAGCAGCAGCAGACAAGAAATTTAACAATATCACAACAGACTTTTCTTTAGTTGAATATTTCGGTCCAAAAATGAACAGATTATTAGACAAGACCTCCCCAAAACCCTGAAACCACCCTCTCAGGAGGTCAAATAGTTCCACCAGCCGGGGACACTGAATAAACAAATGTTCGAGGGTCTCAATGTCTCCACAGAAAATGCACCCCTCCCCCAGCTCAGGATCAAGGTGCGCTCTGTACCTGTTCGTGGCTATAGCCCCATGTACAACCCTCCATTGGAGGTCTGCTGCCCGCTTCTCAACGGGCAGCTTGTACAGGGTCCGCCAACTGCCTTTCGGGGAAGAGTCTGGACCAATGCACCCGACCCACTTCGACTCCTTGATCCCAGCTAATGAATCCAAGTTCAGCACTTTGACACAGGATACATAGAGGTCTTTTTTCCTTGCAGCTTGAAAGCTGTCCAGTTTCAGCGTTGTAAAGGTCAGGAGCTGACCTCCTCCTTCCCTCCACTCCCCCACCGCTGGAGTGATGGATATTGGGGGGAAGCCGTAGTCCCCTTCCTCGCTCCACTGGTCATAGAGGGCCGGATCCTCTGCGAAACCCCTTAGCGACGGTGGCAGGGCAGCGCAGACTTCATCCACCACTCTTTTCACCAACCTGCTGGAGGTGATGTTGCAACTCTCCCGCAGGGCTTCCACCGTCATCTTCATCAGATGGCCCAGCTTGGTGCATCCAGCCTCCCTGAGCTTGGACCGCAGGCTAGCTGATTTCAAAATTTCAGTTTTTAGGAAATTGTTGGAAAACAAAGGTTCCTCAAAGATCCACGTACCCGGTATTACCTTGTCTGTGCGGGTAATACTGAATATCTGCCATGCCTGCAACACAGACGAGTAAAAAGGTGTTAATCCAGAGAGGTCCACTTCCTCTGGATTTAAAAGGAAAAGCTGTTTATCGTAGCCCAGCCTCCCAGCTCTCCTCAGCAACAGACGGGCGGTGTCCAGCCAGCATGGGCCACAGCTGTAGAGCAGTTTTTGAGCCGTCTGAAGTCTAAAGGAAGCAACCTTGGACTTAATATTTATTAAACCCTGCCCTCCTTCACCAACTGGCAGGTAGAGCGCTGCTGCCCGGATCCAGTGCCGGCCAGACCAGAAGAAGTCGACAATGGATTTCTGGATATCCTCCATCAGGCCACTTGGTGGGGTCAAAACAACCAGTCTATGCCATAGAGTCGAAGCGACCAAGTTGTTAGCAACCAAAACTCTTCCCCTATATGACAGCTGGGGTAGCAACCATTTCCATTTAGACAACCGTGCGCACACTTTCTCCTGAGCTCCCTCCCAGTTCCTCCTTTGGAAACCCTCGGTTCCCAGAAACACTCCCAGCACATTCAGCCCCTCCTTCCCCCACTCAAGTCCTCCAGGCAGGGTGGGCACCACCTGGTCCCTCCACTGTCCCACCAACAACGCCTCACTCTTTCCCCAGTTCACCCGTGCAGACGAGGCCCTTTCATACAGGGACAGAGTATCCCTCAAACTTTGAACGTCCCCCTGAGAGGACACAAACACGCACACATCATCTGCATAAGCGGAAACAGTAGGGGGACGCTCAAAGTCAGAGGAACCGGGAATTGAGATACCACTGAGCCGCCCTCGCAATCTGCACAGCAAGGGCTCAATGGCAAGGCTGTAGAGTTGTCCTGATATAGGACAGCCCTGCCTGATCCCTCGCTGCACAGGAATCGGCCGACTCAGCCCTGCCCCCATCTTCACCATACACTGTGCACCACTATACAGTAACCTAACCCAAGACACAAAACCATCACCAAAACCAAAAGCCTTGAGTGCAGAAAACAAATAAAAATGATCCACCCTGTCAAAAGCCTTCTCCTGATCAAGTGACAGAATCCCAATATTTACATTGCAACCTTGACACAAATCAAAGACGTCTCTCATGAGAAACACATTGTCCATAATTGTTCTATCCAGGACACAATAGGTCTGATCAGGGTTGACAATTAATTCTAGAATGACCTTGAGTCTATTTGACAGAGCTCTGGAGAGCACCTTGTAGTCAGTACATAGAAGAGCAACCGGTCTCCAGTTCCTGAGCAGTGCCAGGTCTCCCTTCTTCGGCAACAAAGAAAGTACTGCTCTCTGACAAGACACAGGAAGAAAACCAGTTCTGTAGCACTCTAGGAAAACACAGTGCAGATCCGGCCCAAGGATTTTCCAGAATCGCTGGTAGAAGTCGGTGGTGAGCCCATCGACTCCCGGCGCCCGTCCCGACGCCATCTGATTGACCGCTATAGTCAGCTCCTCCAGCGTCAGCTCAGACTCCAGAACAGCCTTCTCCTCCAGACTAAGCTGAGGAAGACCCTCCAGGAGCTCCTCTTGGCACTCCACGCTACATGACTCGGCCCCAAAGAGGTCCGTGTAGAACGCCATGGCGTGGCTCCTCATCTCACCCGGGTCAGAGGTCACCTTGCCTCCAGGAAGCTGCAGGCAGGTCATTTTCTTCCTTTGAGCCACCGATCTCTCCAGGTTGAAGAAAAAAGAGCTCGGAGCATCCATGTCCCTCAGCTGGAGGAATCGAGACCTGATCAGAGCTCCTTTGACTCTTTCCTGCAGGAACAAGCTGAGCTCCTGCCTCTTTTCCTGCAGCAGGTGACCTGTGTTGGGGTCTGGGTCCTGATGTAACCCCCCTCTAAAAGCCTAATTTCAGCTTCGAGACGTTTAATTGCTGCCTTTACTTTGGCAGTAGAATGGGATGTATACTGCTGGCAGAAGATCCGGATCTGTGTCTTCCCGACCTCCCACCACAGCTTCAGTGAACTAAAATCTGCTTTTTTTGCTTCCCATCTTCCCCAAAAGCACTCAAAGCTTCTACAGAAGATATTATCCTGCAGGAGCTTGTTATTGAAACTCCAGTGTGAGTTAACCCTTTCACCTGGTGAGGTGATCAGGTCTACTGTTGCCAAATGGTGGTCAGTGAAACCAACTGGAATAATCTGACTATAGGCTAACCTTGAAGTCAGACTTTCCGAAATGTATAGCCGATCCAGTCTGGCTGCACTAACTCGGTTGTTGCAGACCCTAACCCATGTGTACTGCCGGGCTTGTGGATACTTGACCCTCCACGTATCTACCAGATCTGACAGCATGATAATGTTTTTAAGGACATGTGCTGACTGAGGATGGGGCTCCTCACCTGTCCTGTCTACTGTAAAGTCTAAGGTGCAGTTAAAATCACCACCAACAATGAGTTGCTCGTGATGGAGCTCCTTCAGCACTCTTTCCAATGAGCTGAAAAAAGCTAGTCTATCAGCTCCCTGATTTGGAGCGTAGATGTTAATAAAACAAAATACCGAACCCTCTATTTCTGCCCTGACCACCAGGAGCCGACCCTTCACTTCCTCCGAAGAGGATAAAACATTTACATTAACAGATGTTCTAAACAGAACAGCCACTCCTGCGCTGACGTTAGTGCCATGGCTGAGGGCAAACGACCCCTCCCACCATAAGCCCCAGTCTGTCTCATCAGAAGGAGTGGAGTGAGTCTCCTGAAGAAACATCACATCCACTTTCTTCTGTAGACAGACCTCAGAAATTAAAGCTCTTTTCTGTCTGTCTCTACCACCATTGATATTTAGAGACCCGACCTTAAGGCTCTGCATAGAGAGGGCAGAGAGGAGGAACAGACAGGAAACAACGATTAAAGAACAGTTCATAGAAAACACCGTGCTGTACATGATCATTTGGACTTCTTTACTTTTTTAACAATTTTACCTTTCTTTTCCTTCCTCAAAGTAGTGATGTGTTTCTTTAGGCGGAAACGTTTCCTTTCATCCAAAAGATCGAATCCTACCATCCTTTTGAGGACATTAACAGATCTAATAAATTTATCAGTGTCGCCAAAATAATCGCTAACTTTGGCAGATCTTTTAAAGGTTTCATCCAAAAACTGGTTAATGTCCTCCAGTGAGTACAGATCCGTGAGCTTAATGGAGGCTTCACCCACAGAAACTGTGTCTGACTCGGAGTCATAGTCCATCTCATCTTCACAGGAGACCTGACTGTTGGACACAACCTGTCCTTCATTCATGTTTACAGTATTTACATTGGAGGCAGCAGATGAAGCTGCTTCATTCACATTAATCAGAGAGACTTCCTCAGTGATCTCAGCCTGAGAGCTGCTGTCCTCTGCAGCTACAGAGACCTGCTGCTCCTCAGCCTGACCCACATCTCTGTTCTCAATATGGGCTCCAGTGAGACCAGCCACCGCCACCGTCGCGCCGGCACCGGAGGCAGCGCCAGTCACCGGAGCGTCGGCACCGGAGGCAGCGCTAGACACCGGAGCGTCAGCACCGGAGGCAGCGCCAGACACCGGAGCGTCGGCACCGGAGGCAGCGCCAGACACCGGAGCGTCGGCACCGGAGGCAGCGCCAGCCGCTGCCGCGGCGCTGCGCGCCGCACCCTCGGCCCCACCGGCAGCGCGAGCGACAGCAGCGGAGGCGCCCGCCGCATCAGATGCGGAAGCGGCTTCCGCCTGCTTGTGCGGACACGCGAACCGTTTATGGCCGACATCACCACATTCAAAACATTTAATCTGTCCTGAACTAGCATAAACCATGTAGGCACCGTCACCATGCTTCACTCTGAAGGACACCTCCAGAGTCTGAGCAGGTGAGTCTAAGAACATGAACACCTGCCTCCGCAGGGACTGAACATGCTTCAGTTTAGGATCCTTACATCCTAAACTCACCGTTTTAAATCCGCTCGCAAACTTGCCGAATCTACGGAGCTCGTTCTCTAACAGCTCGTTCGGGATAAACGGCGGAACACCGGACACGGTGATCCGCGTGGACGGAGCTGACAGCGGGGAAACCTGAACAAACAGCTGCCTGATGAACACGCCGCTCTCTATCAGCTGATAGACACGCGGTTCATCGTTCAGAAACACAACGACAGCTTTATTCATCCTAGACGCATAGGAGACATTATCGTGACCTACCTGCTCACCGACTGCCAGCAGAACCTCCTCCACCGACACGGTGCTATCCGGCGGGACGATCCGCACTCCCTGCCGGAGAGACGGAGGTGGCGTCTCGGCGGACGCCATTCCGCCCGAAAACACGCCGCACAAAACCACCGATCACAGTTAACAACACGCAAAACAGTTAGAGACAACTTACCGGATCATGTACAAAGTACAGAAGAAGAAAACTGAGTGAAAAAGTCCAACAACAAGGATAGAAATCATTCAAAAGTCCCGCCACTCGCTCTGCCGACACCACGCACCCACACTCACACCCACCGGAACCGGAAAGGGAGGAGAGGAGAAGAGAGGAGAGAGAGAGAGAGAGAGAGAGAGAGAGAGAGAGAGGAGAGAGGAGAAGAGACGAGAGAGGAGAGGAGAAGAGACGAGAGAGAGAGAGAGAGAGAGAGAGAGGAGAGGAGAAGAGACGAGAGAGGAGAGGAGAAGAGACGAGAGAGAGAGAGAGAGAGGAGAGGAGAAGAGATGAGAGAGAGGAGAGGAGAACGAGAGAGGAGAGGAGAAGAGACGAGAGAGAGAGAGAGAGAGAGAGAGAGAGAGGAGAAGAGACGAGAGAGGAGAGGAGAAGAGACGAGAGAGAGAGAGAGAGAGGAGAGGAGAAGAGATGAGAGAGAGGAGAGGAGACGAGAGAGAGGAGAGGAGAAGAGACGAGAGAGAGAGAGAGAGAGAGAGGAGAGGAGAAGAGAGGAGAGGAGAAGAGAGGAGAGAGAGAGAGAGAGAGAGAGAGAGAGAGAGAGAGAGAGAGAGAGAGAGGAGGAGAAGAGATGAGAGAGAGAGAGAGAGAGAGAGAGAGAGAGAGAGAGAGAGGAGAAGAGACGAGAGAGAGGAGAGGAGAAGAGACGAGAGAGAGAGAGAGAGAGAGAGAGAGAGAGGAGAAGAGACGAGAGAGAGAGAGAGAGAGAGAGAGAGAGAGAGAGAGAGAGAGAGAGAGAGAGGTTTTGGTTTTCAAAATCCCTTTATTTATCAATTGCAGGGACAAGAGGAAAACTGTTGGTTCAACAGGAAACAAAAAACAATATCATTCCAACAGCATCAATATATTACTGTAATCAAATGTTAAAAATCAAAAATCCGTCCTCTCCCACAGAGCACAAAACCCCCCCAACAGACCATAAACGGCTGAAAGCCTGCAAGTTGTCCATCAATTTATAGTAGGTATATTCCACCCTCAGTCTGGCTTTCACCAGTCCTTCCAGAACCGGTATTACTTTAGTGCTGCCAGAACCCTGAGTCCGGTTCCTACGCGTCAGCCAGATGGCCAGTTTAGCAGCAGCAGACAAGAAATTTAACAATATCACAACAGACTTTTCTTTAGTTGAATATTTCGGTCCAAAAATGAACAGATTATTAGACAAGACCTCCCCAAAACCCTGAAACCACCCTCTCAGGAGGTCAAATAGTTCCACCAGCCGGGGACACTGAATAAACAAATGTTCGAGGGTCTCAATGTCTCCACAGAAAATGCACCCCTCCCCCAGCTCAGGATCAAGGTGCGCTCTGTACCTGTTCGTGGCTATAGCCCCATGTACAACCCTCCATTGGAGGTCTGCTGCCCGCTTCTCAACGGGCAGCTTGTACAGGGTCCGCCAACTGCCTTTCGGGGAAGAGTCTGGACCAATGCACCCGACCCACTTCGACTCCTTGATCCCAGCTAATGAATCCAAGTTCAGCACTTTGACACAGGATACATAGAGGTCTTTTTTTCCTTGCAGCTTGAAAGCTGTCCAGTTTCAGCGTTGTAAAGGTCAGGAGCTGACCTCCTCCTTCCCTCCACTCCCCCACCGCTGGAGTGATGGATATTGGGGGGAAGCCGTAGTCCCCTTCCTCGCTCCACTGGTCATAGAGGGCCGGATCCTCTGCGAAACCCCTTAGCGACGGTGGCAGGGCAGCGCAGACTTCATCCACCACTCTTTTCACCAACCTGCTGGAGGTGATGTTGCAACTCTCCCGCAGGGCTTCCACCGTCATCTTCATCAGATGGCCCAGCTTGGTGCATCCAGCCTCCCTGAGCTTGGACCGCAGGCTAGCTGATTTCAAAATTTCAGTTTTTAGGAAATTGTTGGAAAACAAAGGTTCCTCAAAGATCCACGTACCCGGTATTACCTTGTCTGTGCGGGTAATACTGAATATCTGCCATGCCTGCAACACAGACGAGTAAAAAGGTGTTAATCCAGAGAGGTCCACTTCCTCTGGATTTAAAAGGAAAAGCTGTTTATCGTAGCCCAGCCTCCCAGCTCTCCTCAGCAACAGACGGGCGGTGTCCAGCCAGCATGGGCCACAGCTGTAGAGCAGTTTTTGAGCCGTCTGAAGTCTAAAGGAAGCAACCTTGGACTTAATATTTATTAAACCCTGCCCTCCTTCACCAACTGGCAGGTAGAGCGCTGCTGCCCGGATCCAGTGCCGGCCAGACCAGAAGAAGTCGACAATGGATTTCTGGATATCCTCCATCAGGCCACTTGGTGGGGTCAAAACAACCAGTCTATGCCATAGAGTCGAAGCGACCAAGTTGTTAGCAACCAAAACTCTTCCCCTATATGACAGCTGGGGTAGCAACCATTTCCATTTAGACAACCGTGCGCACACTTTCTCCTGAGCTCCCTCCCAGTTCCTCCTTTGGAAACCCTCGGTTCCCAGAAACACACCCAGCACATTCAGCCCCTCCTTCCCCCACTCAAGTCCTCCAGGCAGGGTGGGCACCACCTGGTCCCTCCACTGTCCCACCAACAACGCCTCACTCTTTCCCCAGTTCACCCGTGCAGACGAGGCCCTTTCATACAGGGACAGAGTATCCCTCAAACTTTGAACGTCCCCCTGAGAGGACACAAACACGCACACATCATCTGCATAAGCGGAAACAGTAGGGGGACGCTCAAAGTCAGAGGAACCGGGAATTGAGATACCACTGAGCCGCCCTCGCAATCTGCACAGCAAGGGCTCAATGGCAAGGCTGTAGAGTTGTCCTGATATAGGACAGCCCTGCCTGATCCCTCGCTGCACAGGAATCGGCCGACTCAGCCCTGCCCCCATCTTCACCATACACTGTGCACCACTATACAGTAACCTAACCCAAGACACAAAACCATCACCAAAACCAAAAGCCTTGAGTGCAGAAAACAAATAAAAATGATCCACCCTGTCAAAAGCCTTCTCCTGATCAAGTGACAGAATCCCAATATTTACATTGCAACCCTGACACAAATCAAAGACGTCTCTCATGAGAAACACATTGTCCATAATTGTTCTATCCAGGACACAATAGGTCTGATCAGGGTTGACAATTAATTCTAGAATGACCTTGAGTCTATTTGACAGAGCTCTGGAGAGCACCTTGTAGTCAGTACATAGAAGAGCAACCGGTCTCCAGTTCCTGAGCAGTGCCAGGTCTCCCTTCTTCGGCAACAAAGAAAGTACTGCTCTCTGACAAGACACAGGAAGAAAACCAGTTCTGTAGCACTCTAGGAAAACACAGTGCAGATCCGGCCCAAGGATTTTCCAGAATCGCTGGTAGAAGTCGGTGGTGAGCCCATCGACTCCCGGCGCCCGTCCCGACGCCATCTGATTGACCGCTATAGTCAGCTCCTCCAGCGTCAGCTCAGACTCCAGAACAGCCTTCTCCTCCAGACTAAGCTGAGGAAGACCCTCCAGGAGCTCCTCTTGGCACTCCACGCTACATGACTCGGCCCCAAAGAGGTCCGTGTAGAACGCCATGGCGTGGCTCCTCATCTCACCCGGGTCAGAGGTCACCTTGCCTCCAGGAAGCTGCAGGCAGGTCATTTTCTTCCTTTGAGCCACCGATCTCTCCAGGTTGAAGAAAAAAGAGCTCGGAGCATCCATGTCCCTCAGCTGGAGGAATCGAGACCTGACCAGAGCTCCTTTGACTCTTTCCTGCAGGAACAAGCTGAGCTCCTGCCTCTTTTCCTGCAGCAGGTGACCTGTGTTGGGGTCTGGGTCCTGATGTAACCCCCCTCTAAAAGCCTAATTTCAGCTTCGAGACGTTTAATTGCTGCCTTTACTTTGGCAGTAGAATGGGATGTATACTGCTGGCAGAAGATCCGGATCTGTGTCTTCCCGACCTCCCACCACAGCTTCAGTGAACTAAAATCTGCTTTTTTTGCTTCCCATCTTCCCCAAAAGCACTCAAAGCTTCTACAGAAGATATTATCCTGCAGGAGCTTGTTATTGAAACTCCAGTGTGAGTTAACCCTTTCACCTGGTGAGGTGATCAGGTCTACTGTTGCCAAATGGTGGTCAGTGAAACCAACTGGAATAATCTGACTATAGGCTAACCTTGAAGTCAGACTTTCCGAAATGTATAGCCGATCCAGTCTGGCTGCACTAACTCGGTTGTTGCAGACCCTAACCCATGTGTACTGCCGGGCTTGTGGATACTTGACCCTCCACGTATCTACCAGATCTGACAGCATGATAATGTTTTTAAGGACATGTGCTGACTGAGGATGGGGCTCCTCACCTGTCCTGTCTACTGTAAAGTCTAAGGTGCAGTTAAAATCACCACCAACAATGAGTTGCTCGTGATGGAGCTCCTTCAGCACTCTTTCCAATGAGCTGAAAAAAGCTAGTCTATCAGCTCCCTGATTTGGAGCGTAGATGTTAATAAAACAAAATACCGAACCCTCTATTTCTGCCCTGACCACCAGGAGCCGACCCTTCACTTCCTCCGAAGAGGATAAAACATTTACATTAACAGATGTTCTAAACAGAACAGCCACTCCTGCGCTGACGTTAGTGCCATGGCTGAGGGCAAACGACCCCTCCCACCATAAGCCCCAGTCTGTCTCATCAGAAGGAGTGGAGTGAGTCTCCTGAAGAAACATCACATCCACTTTCTTCTGTAGACAGACCTCAGAAATTAAAGCTCTTTTCTGTCTGTCTCTACCACCATTGATATTTAGAGACCCGACCTTAAGGCTCTGCATAGAGAGGGCAGAGAGGAGGAACAGACAGGAAACAACGATTAAAGAACAGTTCATAGAAAACACCGTGCTGTACATGATCATTTGGACTTCTTTACTTTTTTAACAATTTTACCTTTCTTTTCCTTCCTCAAAGTAGTGATGTGTTTCTTTAGGCGGAAACGTTTCCTTTCATCCAAAAGATCGAATCCTACCATCCTTTTGAGGACATTAACAGATCTAATAAATTTATCAGTGTCGCCAAAATAATCGCTAACTTTGGCAGATCTTTTAAAGGTTTCATCCAAAAACTGGTTAATGTCCTCCAGTGAGTACAGATC
>CAMQGK010000568.1:11065000-11217500 GCA_947000775.1 Pterois miles | reverse complement strand
ACACCATTCGAAACTGCTTACATCAGCATTGTCTAGTGCTAGCATGTGTGCTGTACGAGGAACCGGTGGGCCTCAGTGCTGTCCTCTGATGAACGTCCATTGTGACCAGCGTGAGACGTCGTCGTCAAGCCGTAACTGATGCACAAAGCCATATGAACAGTTATTGAGACACTGACATTTTCTGTTGTGGTTTACCCCCACTGTTGTTAGCTTTTGTTTCAATAAGTTGTTGAGAAGAAGAAATTACCATTGCATGCTTCTCATTAAATGGCCTACTTTCATGATATAATATCGCTGTAGCATGAACTTTTTATAATTTCCATTTATTTCACCCGAAAGTCAAATATCCCTAACTTTTTGGGAGCAGTGTAATTGCTCAACATCCTTCAGGAAAACAGCTAAATAACTTGTTAAATTTTATTGTTAAATTTGTATTTCTGAATTGGAGTTTTTGCCAATATTATAAACATCAGAGTGCTGAATATTTATCATATCTGTGTGTATTTGTTGTGTAAATATGAGTGTTTTCAGTATGTATCTGTGTTGTGGAGAGAGGCTCTCCCGTTATATATGTGTGTGTGTTCAAGGAGAGCAGAGTAGCAGCCATGTTGTCAACCCCAGATAAAGTTCAAATCACTGTTCGTCAGCCTTAAATATCTCGTTAAACTCTAAATATAGCAGACTTATTGGCAGGGCCATGTGTTGTGTTTACTGCCACAGAAGAGGAATAAATCTCTTCCTCGGGAACGCTGCTGCGTCTCTGCCAGCGCTGATGAAGCTTTCCTAATGACACCAGCAGCTATTAATGAAACGTACAAACCTGGGCGGCAGCCAGAGCTCTGCTTTTTATATTTCCTGCATCAGCTAACAGTTGTGTCTGCTTTTGTATCCAAAGTAGGTAGTTTAGAGAGGAAAAAAGAAGGTGTTGCTTTACAGTTTGTTCAGCACTTTAAAGGAAACAGAACACAAAGGTCAGTATTGATTAGTGACATGAAACCAGAAGGAAATGCTGCGTGATGCAATACTGTATATTAACTTGGGCTGTCAGCGTTAACGAGATAATAACTCGTTAATGCAAACTGGTTTTAACACCACTAATTTCTTTAATGCATTAACAGCGTTTTTAGGTTGTAGTGGGAGTGAAGATACTGGCATCATATGAAAGTAGAAAACCTGAGGAGTCCATGAAGGAGGTCAAATCAGGCTCCAGACTTGACCTCTGACCTCCAGATGTGTGGATGTAAATGGGTTCTCTGGGTCCCCACCAGTCCCCCCTTTACAGACATGCCCACTTTCTGATAGTCCCAGTCAGTCTGGATCAAGTCCTAGTCAAGTCAGCACTCTGACACACTGACAGCTGTTGTTGCCTGTTGGGCTGCAGTTTGCCGTGTTCTGATTGGAGCAGATTGTTGATGCTAAAGTCAGAACCTGGGAGGGTTTCTGGTCAATATCTGGTATTGATTAGTGTTGGTATTGATTTACAATAATAAATATATACATACATTTACATAAAGCAGCATATGTGTCCACTCCCATGTCGGTAAGAGTATTAAATACTTGACAAATCTACATATTCAACAAGTAAAAAATGTGTAATTAATCCTGATTGAATATGGACACAATTAATCCTGATTAAATGCTTATAACTTAACTTACTTATACTTATATTGATTGACGGCCCCAGTTATCATTGGTTTGTGATACGGAATGATATGTAAATGCTGTGTGATGCAATTATGTATTTGTGTGTGTTAACTGGTTGCAGGTGTTTTTAGAAAAAAAAACCTGTATTAACATAATATAGACTACTGACAGAAACAAAGAGATTCTCTCACATTGCACCAGTTTGGGCCTCGCCACAGCGGCTCTCAGTCTGTTTTAGAATTCATTTTAAAGTGCTTTTAATCACATATAATGCTCTGAATGAGCTGGCACCAGAGTATATACTGTAACTGAGCTCCTCATACCGGACTGTCCCAACGGGCCCCTCAGGTCTGCCAGTCTGGGTCGTTTCCCAAAGTCCAGGTTAAAGACAAAGGCTGACCGAGCCTGCGGTACTGGCCCCCTGACTCTGGAGCATCAGATCAGCCGACTGTTATCGATCGGCTTTTCCAAGCCGCTGAATTTGTCTTTTGAATGGTCATGTGCTGACGAATATGCGTATGTACCGTATGTGCACATATAACTGTACGAATATGTATATTTACCTATTCTACAGTTTTAATGTCATTATTCATGTTTTATCCTATTCTACTGTCTGTGCTGTGTTTTTACTTGGAAAGCACTTTGTGCTTTGGGCTTGAAAAGTGCTCTACAAATAAAATGTGTTATTATTATTACTATTACTATTATCATATGAAAACAGGAATCTATGTGATTACATGCAAAACTAAAAAGAAAATAATAAAACAGATAGAGCTAGTTAGTCTTTAAGAGGCCATTTATCAATTTAAAGTATCACACTTTATAAAAAGTTGTGTTTGAGTTGTGAAATGAGAGTATTTTTCCTATTAATGATATCCTTTATGTTCCTCTACACAGAAACACAGTCACCTGCATAGTTTAGCCATCTACATGTTTTTCTACCACCTACCAGGCAGAAAACATCATTTCAGGATATTAGCTGATCCTCCCTGAGGTTGCAGTGATGCATCCTTCCTGAACAAACTGTCTTGGTTTTTCAGAGGATACTGAGATAAATCTGAGAAGTCTGAGACTCTGGATGTTGTGTTTCGCACAACTTACTTACTTAACGTCGTACTTACGGGAAATTGGCGACTCGTACAGCCACGGGCACGAAGGAGAGCTGGGCTGCCCACTTCAGAGTCACATCCTGGTAAACCAGCATCATGTTGGTGTGGTTACCTAGCAACAGGTTGGTCGTGCCATCCGTCACTAAATGAGAGCAAAAAAGAAAAGAAAATGGTTATTATTATCGTCATTACACTAATTACCAGACTGACGACGGAGGAGACGCGTGATACAACAATGAGGCCCTGATGTAAAGGTCAAAGACACCTTTGGATTTCATAAGTTAAGGGAGCAGAGAGTTTTCATCCTCACTCATGTCAGTCTGGATTCAACCTTAGCAGGTCTGTACAGGACCAACAGGACTGAACTGTTCGGTGCCCCTAATTTCCTTAAAAACTCACAACTCTTTCCTAAAGGGAGAAACGTGATAAACTACTGAACAGGTGATACAACTGGGATGAACCCAAGCTGTGCTTTATCCCCTCTTGTCTCTTTTTTCTTTCACTTACATGTGTCATATGCAAATTTATGTACATGTACATGTGTTGCACTTATTGGTTTATGATATTATCATTCTCAAGTATTGAGCAAGTATGTGCATTGTGCATCCTGGGGAGGGTGAACCGTTGGTATAACTGTGTACTGTAATTACACTGATGTTTTATTTAAAGTCACAAAATTGACCACAAAGTAAAGAAATAAAGCTTCACGCCTGTTCGAAGTAACACAACTTGTATGCTCTGGTAAAAAAAAAAAAAAAAAATCTCACACCTGATTTGTACACTTTATGGAATTGTCAGGTAGATCTAGGACAAGGTCAGCTTTTGTGTGTATATATACTGTATGTAACTGAAGTTACATATACACTTTCTCCTGTGACTCACGCCTAGAAACATTAACTATAAATACTATTTATGTTTCACACACACACACACATATAGAGTATATACACACAGAGAAATGGCCGGTCCATCCCACCGACGGTGCAGCTACCACCTAGAGAGATCTGAGGTGACGGCCACACGCAAAACAAACACGCCTCAATCACAGTGGAAGACAGCAGTTATGATACCGTACAGTGAGAGCGGTCAGCAGGGTGGTTCAGCACAGGGGTCAAAATGACAGAGTGTGTGTTGGCACCACATGAAAGCAAACACACACACCTTCTATCACAGCATCAGCGTTATAATTACGACCTCATTAAAAAGGTCCGGTCTACGTTCTGCCGCCATGCTGATCCCAAACATCAGCTCATTCCTTGCTATCCTTACTACTCTTAACTCCTACCTACCGCTCTACCTTTTCCTTCTCTCTCCTCGACGCCTGTACTTCTCTGTTCCCTTCACTTTCCCTTCTATGACTCTCTCGTTCCCTCCTCATCATCTGCTCTTTTCCTCTGTTTTTAATATTCCTCTCTATTCCCACCTTTTCATACTCATCTCTTTATACACACAGTATACATACATATTTTAATTACTTTACATACTTATTTTAAGACAAACCATGAGGTTTTTCCTAAACCTAAACTAGTGGTTTTGTTGCCCCCTGCTGGTACTGCACCTTCATACATGCATGTAATATTCATGACACGCTATCCACCGGCGGACAGGCGCTAGGCAATCCTGTAATATGATCAACAGTAGATATATTTATATAGTCTTACAATTACAACAGGCCCTTTGAGGGGAACCTTGATGCTGATGTGGCCCGGGATGAAATGAAGTTTGACACCCCTGTCCTCGAGTGTCAAAGTTAGTACTTTAAATGCAGCACACTCAACTTTATTGTACTTTCATATGGCCTTTTAAAGTTTTCCCACAACAAAACCATCCAGTGAGCTCATCTAAATGAATCTGTCACCCATCTGCCATGTTTCTAGATCTAATTTCGAACCAACAGCATCTCGTTTTGCATTAAATGCAGGAGCTGAACTAGAGTGTTTCCCGTGAGCAGTCGAGCAGATAAAGTCCTCAGAGAGAGAATCACTGGACAGACGGGAGAGTGAGGCAGTGGTCCAGCAGAGGCAGCTGTGAGGCTGACGGCCAGAAGGAGAGCATCAGGAAACACTCTGGAGATCACTGCTGCCTATCCTCCTCTGCACCACACTCTCAACTGTAAGGGTTCGGTGGATATCAACTAAACCTCCCTGCACCGTACCGGACGGTGGGGCGGCAGCTCTCTCGTTGTCAACGAACGTCGGCCTGTTTACACTGAACTGAAGTGCACCGGCCTGATCCCGGCTCTTGCATGCCATCCAGACATGTGGGACGTTTTATGTGGTTTTGATTGTTGACAGGAATCGGAATCATGTCCCAATAAAAGCTGTTTTTGTTGCACTGGCACATCACATAGTGAATTTATAGCCAATTTCCAAGAGTAATTGAAATAATCTAAATAATGTCTGGAACAGATAGTGAAGGTGAAGTACTTTGAACGTACTTTAAAATATCAGCTCTAGGCCATTCTTGCAATCCCTCCATCCCTCACAGTCTATTTTTAGCTTTGTTTCACATCCTTTTTACATTTTCTCTTTCCATCTGTCATCTCTCTGTTTCAGATCAAGAGTAATACTCTCAAAAATGCCTCTATGGTCCATTGTTGCCTAAACTGAAGCAGACAGAAAAAATGTTGTTGCTGTAAAGAACACTCATAAAAAGGTTGTTTATTGCCCCATGCTCTAAAGGTTATACACACAACTTTTATTCTACTGTATTTAAACATCATTGTGGAGGTCCTACCTTATCTGGGTAATTGGTTTTGCTGGTGATGATAATAATCGGGCCACTTACCTCCATCTCTTCCATATCAAAAAATAAACAACTGTAAAGCTTTAGTCCCAGATGCCAGGGTAAATAATGTGAGCAGAAATGAGAATGATGCAGTTTTAGGATAAAACCTGCACCCTTGTCCAATCACAGCGGTTTATCAGAAACACATGGGCCAGGCATTAAATGTCCCAAATAGAAGTAATAAGAGGATTCAGTTCAATTCAGTTCAGTTTTATGTTCGTCAGTGAGAATTTTCCTGAATTATTTTGGTTTTGAAAAAAAAAACCCATCATCAACAGCACAGCCAGAATAACCTAACCACACAGCAGATGGTCTGATACACAGAACCATGTGGGAAGCAGTCATTGGAAACTGTTTGGAAAAGGGTCAAAATAG
Source organism: Pterois miles (assembly GCA_947000775.1). Taxonomy (NCBI): domain Eukaryota; kingdom Metazoa; phylum Chordata; class Actinopteri; order Perciformes; family Scorpaenidae; genus Pterois; species Pterois miles. The sequence goes on along the minus strand of CAMQGK010000568.1, from coordinate 11,211,585 downwards.
AAATATAAATGCATAAAGTACTTGGCAGGTGACTGGATGAACCACCTGTCAGTCTAAGTCTTGCTGAAGCCAGTTGGGCTTCAGCAAGACTTCAGTGCTGATCTTTGCTCTTCTATCAATGAAAGATATTCTCCAGGTCTGATAACACTGATGCTACTGCAGCATCTACGCCGGGGGGCAGTTATTGCTCCTGAAAGCCAGAGTGCTGCCGGAGGCCAAACAAATACTGTCAGACGTAACCTCTATTTGATCACTGTAGGAAACAGACTATTATTATTATTTTTCAGTATTTATTCTGCCGAAAATTATTATTAAGAAAATGACCGTATATACAGGAGTCTTTGAACGGTACAGGACTGACTGTTTTATCTTAACATCAACACTTAGATTTAACCTTTACCTTAACATTAACCCTTCCCTCTCCTCCTGTGGTTCCTCTCTGCTTTAGTATCTCAGCCAGCAGCCCCTCGGCTGTCCTCTCCTTCTCATCTCCAGACAGCTTTCTGGATCTTTCTGCAGGTTTTGTCTCAAAGTGACGTTCTAGATGTTTTCTTTGAATACAGACACGTTTGTTGTAAACTAAGCTCACAGTTTTACCACCAACCTCTGAGAAAAACTACTCATCAGTCCAGGACTTATTATAGACGTGAAGCCTCAGCAGGTGACACTACTTCATCACTCACGTCAATTTACATCGATGTCAAGTGTGACAGGAAGAAGCACACTAACGATACACAAGCATTTCAAAATAAAAGCTGTTAGCTTTACGGTTTTGTTTTTAGCTTCGGAAGTAAAACTGTGTGGTTTGTCTGAGACCTCCCGGGCCGGGCAGAACCATCATGAGGGCCGGATAAAGACCGGGTCTGCTCTCCACCATTGTTGTTTATTGCTAGCCACCGTTGTTGCTGCCGTATTTGACGAGGTGGGAGTGAGAAAGGGTTAATTATCAACAGGAGAAAACTGAGGTACTAGACAGCTGCACAATCATCACATTATACATAATCCCTCTCTTTTTCCTACCAGAGGTGAAGACAAGGAGAGGTCTTCAAGTCTGGAACCGATTACAGATGTGTAGCTGTGTTGTTTCACATGACAACACACACACACACGTACGCATGCACGTACGCATGCACGACGCATGCACGTACGCATGCACGTACGCATGCACGTACGCATGCACGTACGCATGCATGCATGCGATTGTGCTGTAAGATATATTGCATTTTTTTTATTTTCAACTGCTTTCAACGGTTTGTCAACATGTGCATCATCTAATACTTTAGTATTAGATATTTCACACTTGAAAATGGCCATGCCAGGTTTTCCTTTTGTTAAAGTTTCAAGGTTCTTTATTTGTCATTTCTGTGTACTTTCATGCATAAAAACAAACAGCGACGTTCAGGGAGCTGAAAATCGAGGCTAAAGTTAGCGTTCTTCCTGACAGTTGGTACTAGTTGATTCCTCAGGTTTTCTCATTTCACATGATAACAGTGTCTTCACTCTAACTGCTACACCGCTGACAGACAGAGTAGTGGCAAACCATCGGATCGTTGAGACGTTAATAGTTCATTTAATAAAAGATCAATACTTGAGGTCTGTGAACAACATCGGCACGCAGAATGGCAAAATCATGCTGAAAAGTTTTTCCCCACACCCCTAATTCAATCTGTCAGTTTCATTGAAGACTTCAAAATCACCAAATATGGACAAGCACAGTATTCCCTGGACAGCAACAATATATTATATATCATACCTCCCGATCTATATATATGTTTTTATTATGAAATCCATTTATCGTGCACCATATGTTTATGTACTACAGTATGTTCAGCACGCAGCTGTCTGTTCAGGTTTTCGTTTAATGCGTGCAGCAGAGCTACTCCAGTTATTCCATCACGTTCTGCCAAAAGCAGCTTCCTGCGGAGCCGAGCGCATGGCACCGAGCCACCGTGCAGATTACTCTGTTGCTGTGTATTTTGTTCACTTATGCTCAACAGTTTAGTGGCGGCAGGTGCAGTGATGCGTGGTACATTTTGTGTTGTTGAACACATCTGACCTTCACCAGTACTGCTCGACATGCAGTGGGTCCGTCCACTTCTCTGTAAGACAAGTCCTTCTTGCCCACTTTTATTTCTGATGATTCCTGATTAGCTGCAAATGCTAAGAAGTGTGAGCACTCTTTCTGATAATGAATATGCCCTGTGACATTTGACCTCTTGCTCTCTGTGAATAGTTATGTTTACACCTAAAATATGTACCTCCACTGCCTTTAAGATTCCAGTCTAATTTTCTAATCAAGAGCCCAGTTGATCTGTTTCTGCTGCTACTACTAGTTCACGCTACACAATTTTAGCCCCGTTTTTCAGTTTCCCTACAGTTTTTGGAGCTCCCAGACAAAAGTCCTAGATCAGGGGCAAATCAGTATTTGAGCGTCATGTGTGAACTGCTCAAAAGGCGCTCACCGAGAGGTCGGTCGATGCTTTGTAGACATAGTCCACATATCCAGCATGGTAAACATCTGGACTTGTCGGGGACTCTGGCCACGAGATACAGCCAATGAGAGTGCAAGTCACGTATGACAATAGGAACTTACTGTGTGCTGCATTTGTAGCACGGTGCAAAGTTGTTTTAGCGGGAATCTATAGTAAAAAAGAAGTGTGGAAACCATGGGAAACAGGCTATTTTGTGAACACATGCCAACAACAACATCAGCAACGTCTCACGCATGGTATCACATCATTTACTGTATGATTTTTCTAGACAAAACGTAATTGGGAGACCTCATCGGGGATTCCTCCCGTTGAAAGACCTTGTAATGTGAAAACCACAATGACTTGAAGACTCATGACTGCAAGACAGTAAGACGTGTGGAGTGAAAAGTACAGCAGTCCGATGAACGAGGCGTTACTGGATCAGGTGTGCAGGAGAGTTGAAGAAAAAGCTTGCTGACCAAGACAAACATGTGGACTGTAAAGTGAAATATCCCTTTATAAATCACGTATATCTTGCTGCACTACTTCAGCTCTAAGTTAAAGGTTCGGCGTCCTGGTTTACCTGAGGCGTAGGGCAGGAAGCAGCTGGGGTTGAACTCCAGCTTCTTCATGAAGCGAATGTGGCTGTTGTCACGGAGACAGTAGAGGTTCCTCTCACCCAGGATGAAGATGGACGAGGAGGCGTGGGAGTAAGAGGGCACGCAGAGGTCCAGGGCCTGTTCTCCCAGGACTAACGTCCAGTCGGGCTGGAGGAGGACACACAAACCGTTACAGCACGTCATTTCTTCACTTTCAAATGTACTGTCTTAACACCATTCCCAGAGTTTTCTCTTTTGTTAGGTATTCACATTTTACAAAGGCAGACGTGATGTGTCTATGTTAGCATCCATGCTCTTATCCACCGCTCATGCTACTGTGGGAAAATTCAAGTGTTTGTGTGTGTTGTCCAAAGTTTTATATAGGATAGGATCCTATCCCATTAAACTTCTAAGGTAAACATACTCATATACAAGAATATCACGATATTATGTTGTACAATACTGTATGGGTTTTTTAATTAACTGCTATTACATTTTTCAGAAGATATCATGATCTCATGATCTCATGATCGCCGAGTATCATGATATGTAACATATCACCAGATTTTTACCAATCACAGCCCTGCTTAATCCCATTAAAAAGTCAGACCATAAAGACCAACGTGAGTTAAGGTTATGGCTGCTCCGCTTCATTCATCCTCAGGTTTCTTTTACATCTTTATTCTACAGTGTTTAGCGCTGATCTAACGGCTGTTTGCAGTTCTTAATAATTTTATCATTTTTATTTAATATTTAATATCTTTATATTATACGTAATTGCATGTGCACGTTTGCATACAGCAGGTCTCTCAGGGTCATGCTTACGTTTTGACTACAGAGGGACATTTCATTCAACTGTATTCTTGTATGTAGATGAATGAACTAGCTGCCAGGTGACTACACATACAGCCAATAACACTTATTGTTATGTTATGTATGTTTTGCACATTAATGTCTGTCAGACTTTCAACAAGCTCACCCCAAAAATCTCAGTTCGTGCTAGGAACCCATTCCCAAGAACCTAACCGGGTCATGAAAGATGCATTTTTCCAAAATACGGACTCCTCTGTTGTTTCCATTTGACTGGGGAAACACAACTCAACAGATTTCTGTGTAACGCTGCATTTCTGACACTCACCATCAACCTCTTGCCTCCGGTCTTGAGGGGCAGATCTGGATCCTGGCGGCTCTCGGCCTCGGTAGCCACAGCCAGAGTCTCGTACCTGGGAGTCACACAGAGACAGCTGCTGATAGAAACACACATTCAACCTCCAGCGTAGTACTGTGGCATATGCCGTGTCATATGCCATAAGCTGCTTATTAAGCTGTTTTTGCAAACAAACACCAAGCTATCAAAGCCATATGTAGGCATCCTTTAGAAATGATTAATGCCTAAATCAACGTTCCATTTTTGTTTACTGTACATTTAACTTTTCCTTGAAGCCTCTCCCGTGTGCCAGGCGTGTTGGAGAGCTATGGTGGTCAATGCCATAATGCAAATGTCCCTCTCTAGAGCCATTTGGACCAGAGCCAGTGCGTAGGGTGAGTGTGAACATGGGAAGTGAGTGGTGAAACAAGAGAGAGAGGGAGAAGCGTTGACAGGAGCGAGTAACGTTATCGACTCTGGCCTAAAAGTTACCAGAGCTTGGGACGTGCTACCTATGTAGATATAAACGGCTCATTCTAAGGTAACGAAAACATGATTCCTATTTTCAGGTGACTATACACCAAAGAAAACATGCTTATTAATATTATATTCCTTTTCTGCCAATAGAGCCTCTTAATTGTTATACACTGGTCCCTTAAGAAACTCAAAACACGCAAGTAGTCACTTCAGTTTTGACTCAGCGTTGGCTGCTGGCAGAGCTGGAAGTGAAATGCCTACTTCAAGGACACTTTGCACTGTGCAGGGAGCATTTCTCATTCAGCTGTTCCCTTCAGATACTCCACAGCCAGTCTGATGCTGCATTCACACACAATCAGACAGATGCTAAACAGCAAAGTGGATGTCAGCAGACAAGAGTAGGATGGTAAAATATTTTAAAGAAGACCTATTGTGCTTATTTTCCAGGTACATACTTGAGTTTCTAGAACATGTTTACATGCTTTAATGTTCACAATGCTGCAGCTCCTCTTTTCACCCTCTGAAACGCTCACCCCGTTAGCCCAGTCTGCTCTGATTGGTCAACCGAACCAAACTCTTCGGACTCCAAACTAGCCGCGAGGCAAAGTGTGTTACTTGGTGACATCACCGCATTACTGTTTGCCGTCCTCTGCGACAGAATTACAACCGGATGTTACAGTACGTTGCATCCTCACACCGGACAAAGATGCATTTTACAGCTACAAACATTACCAGAATAAATACATCAAATAGTAGAAGCTAAAAGGAGGAAGGAAATGTCCTGAGATCCAGAAAGAGGATCCATGTTAGTGGTTGATGGAGACCAGCCGGTATGTCTTCTTTACTACGAGGCAGTAAAACACTGTCACACCACTGTCATCTACCACATGATCTCAGCTGATCAGCTGCTGATCACTAACAGTTTATACACCACAGACTGAACGTTAGATCAGAGCTCATTGATCTGTTGGACTAGAGTTCTGCCCCTCTCAACTCCCACCACAAAGTTTATATATAACAGTTTATACGCCACAGACTGAATGTTAGATCAGAGCTCATTGATCTGTTGGACTACAGTTCTGCCCCTCTCAACTCCTACCACAAAGTTAAACTAAGCTAATGGAATAAACTGGGTTTGATCATATTTGTGTGATGGTTAAAAAAAAAAAAAAAAAAAAAAAAAGACCTTCATTATTCACTAGAGTTATTTTGATCTCTGATGGATGAGTAATGATGAGGGTTTCTAATCTCATAAATTCATGGATTTATGTTATAATAACATAGAAATGTGAGTGTTTGTCCACATACAGTATTTTTGTGTCTACGTGCTGCAGATATATTGATGAACAAGCAGGTGTTTTTGTTACTGAACTCATTTTTTAAATAAATTGTACAATTATTTTTCCTGGACTTCTGCTTTTTAAAATAATAAACTCATAATAATCGAATGCAGATGATGAAGAGTAGATATATTAGTATAGTTATTATAGTATAGTATTATAGTAGTATTATAGTGTTAGTCTTTGAATTACAGCCGGCCCTTTGAGAGCAACCATGATGCTGATGTGGCCCAGGATGAAAGTGAGTTTGACTCCCCAGCACAAAAATCATTCAATAACCACAGCAACATATCATCATTTGTCATGTTGTTTTGCCATCCTGAAATCTCGTCGGCTGTTTTTCCCTGCCGTCCAGACAGGTTTGTCCGTCTACCATCTGTCTGATTCCATGTGAAGGCAGCATAAAGCTGACTGCTTCCTCCACACTGGAAGCGTCTCTAAATAAAGCTGCTGGGTGCAGCACTTTTTAATCTCTCCTCATTAGGAACAGTTGAAAAAAGATGCTGGCATTCAGAAAACACAAACACTACATGGACAAATTGGTTACTCTGAGACCACAACGACACCAACTATTTTCCTGAGAGAAACTCCTCCTGTTAGGCCAGGGCAGAAATCCTAGTATACTGCACTTATTCACATTTAAATAAAGTCGAAGGCTGTATAACATGTTCATTATTAGCTGAATCCACAGCTACAGTCTCATATCCTCCGTCTCTTTTACGGCTTCTGTCAGGTCAGTCAATAAGCCGCTGACCTGCTGTTCCCTGGAACTGCGGTCTATCAGTTTTAATCAGCGAGCTGTTGGCGACCGGCTGAGGATAAAGTGGTCAGACTGATCTGTGGTCAGTTGATTTTGGCATTTTCAGCATCAGGAGTTTTCCAGTAAGAAGCTGGCAGTCGAAGCAACTTGGCGGGAATCTATCCTTCTCCTCTATCACCTGGATGCTCCAGACCCGACCCAGCCCAACCACCACATAACTGCTGATTTATCCACTCAGTTTGCTCACTCAGAATTACATATTTAGACCCTAAAACTGCTGTTAATCAAAGCCTTCAGGTCCGAAATCCACCTTTAATGGAAAGGACTATAATCCAATATGGCTGCCACATTATTGGCATCACTTAACATTCATGCAAACCTTCAAGGGACACCAATTTCTCTTAGTATTTAGTTTTTTAGTAGTTTACACAACACTTGGGTGATGTGAGGAAACTAGATAGACAGATCGAGGTTCTGTAGTTGATGTTGTGGTTTGTAGTGCGTTGACAGATTTTGAAAGACACAGCTCCAAATAAACTCTAAAAAGATAAAGCTAAAAGTTTTTCCTATGATTTAATAATTATTTTTTGTTAAATATAATCCTCAAGCTGTCACCACAGCGCATTGAAATTGATCTGATTTTTGTGGGAGCTGTGAGTCTCCTCCATGTCCTTTGTGCACTGCATGGTGAGTCAATGAAAACAGCAACTTTTTATTATGTTTATTGACTTTTTAGCAGCCAATGTCTGTCGATTGATCAACCAACCACTTTGTTTGAGACTGAAAATTCTCAACTATTACATGGATTGGCATGACACTTGGTGCAGTATGTCAAAAAAGTCAGAGTATAGTATGTCAAAAAAGTCAGGTAGTTGTAAAAAATATAAAAAGACATGGTATCGTGTGTCAAAAAATGTCTTAAAAACTGTATATCACAGGCCACTCAGCCAGCTGGAATAAAGAAAATTAAAATGAATTTCAAGTGCTGTCAGGTCTGTACCTGACCATTGCTTCCTTCCACTTGTTTATTTTTTGTATAGAAGAAGAAATTGTCAGATTACTTCTCTTCCCACTGCCTGAATATGATTGTATACCCAGATAAATCAAATTACAATATGTAACCGTAAAAGTGCTGCTCATTCCTCATAACAGTGGGCATAAAACAGCGACGGAAGTGTTCCAAACTTTGATTTTTGCAATACCCGCACGTGATTTATAGTTTGAAGTGGTCCGAACAGTAGCCGAACCCACTGAGCGTCTATGAGAAACGGCGAGCAGACTAACGAGCTGCTTTATGGAGGACTGCCAGTAAAGAAACCTTTTCATCGCACCGTGACCATTTCCTGGGGAAGAAAATGGACTATATTAAACATGTCAGCGGTTTTAAGCCTCTGAAGGGGCACTCAATGGATCGACAGGCCGACTCCTGCATGGGTGAATGGATTAAATTCAGCCTAATAATACTAAAACAACACCGTAAAATAACCGCTTTCTTTCACTCTGCTTGGGAATTGCTATTCCATACCTCACTTAGATGTCTCACTAATGATGGGATGCGAGTTAACTACTTGCATGTATGTGTGACTGTGTGTGTTCAGTGCCATTCACCACAAGTTGGCTGGAGGTTTTCAGTATTATGAAAGAGGGTAAAAATCATACAAAGCCCTGTGTGTGAGAGAAAAACTGAAAAAAAAAACAACACAAAAATCTGATTATTCACCTGCATGCCGAACACATGAGGAGGAGAACAAGACATGCCCACACTAGCAGCGACATACACATGGACGCACTGCTTTTTGTTGATGTTGTTGTTGTTTTCCATTAGAAAGTGTCTGTGGTGAGCGTGGCGTTCTGGTTCTGACTGTCGCCAGTATCAGTCATCACGTATGAGTGGGGAGTTCTCTTATCAGATGAGTGAACTCTCCACAAACAAACACACTCATTTACCTTAAACATACAGAGCAGGAGCCATATAACACACAGTCGCACAGAAGGACACACTAATATACAAGCACACACTACATGCACATGCTCTGTCAGTGTCATGGGTAAACAGTAAATTGAAAGCAGTCATCTGATATTAAACGCACACACACACACACACACCCACACCCCCACACCCCCCCCCCACACACACACACACACACACACACACACACACACACACACACACACACACACACACACACACACACACACACCAAACTCTGATCATCAGGGCAGGAGACGGTCCAGCAGGCTAAATAAACTGAGCGAGGCGGAGCAGTTTGAGCAGTATATATATAAATCCATAAATTAGTGAAGCCCTAACCCCGATCTGATATGGATATATATAAAAACAGTATGGAAACCATAAGACATCAGTGCCTGGTTGTATAAAAGTTTCTCTCCTCGAGATTTGGTGTACCTGTCCTTTAAGAGCAGACCTGGGCATTATCCGGCCCTCATGATGGTTTTGCCCAGTCTGGGAGGTCTCAGACAAACCACACAAACAAAAAAAACAAAAAAAAACAGTAACGAAAACAACTTGTGTATTGTTAGTGTGGTTCTTCCTGTCACACTTGACATTGACGTAAATTGAGGTGTGTGATGCTAGTGACGTCACCTGCTGAGGCGACACGTCTATAATAAGTCCTGGACTGATGAGTAGTTTTTCTCAGACGTTGGTGGTAAAGCTGTGAGCTTAGTTTACAATAAACATGTGGCTGAATTTAAAGAAAACAACTAGAACGTCACTTTGAGACTAAACCTGCAGAAAGATCCAGAAAGCTGACTGGAGATGAGAAGGAGAGGACAGCCGAGGGGCTGCTGGCTGAGATACTAAAGCAGAGAGGAACCACAGGAGGAGAGGGAAGGGTTCATGATAAGGGAAAGGTTAAATGGAAGGGTTAATGTTGAGTTAAAGGTTAAGTTTAGTTAATGGAAACATTCCTACCCTAAGCAGTCAGTCCTGTACGGTTCATAGACTCCTGCATGTAACGTCATTTTATTAGTAACCTGGTGTTTGGAGGGATTTTCACTATAATAAATGCTGAACAATAATAACAGTCTGTTTCCTGTAGTGATCAAATAGAGGTTACAGTCTGACAGTATTTGTTTGGCCCCTGACAACACTCTGGGTTTCTGATGTGGCCCCCAGGAACAGTATCTGCCCCCCTGGTTTAGAGTGATGTAAGAAGACCCAGAGACCCAGAAAGACTTCAGGTCATACAAATCCGAAGCACAAGAGCCCGATGCAGAACTGAAAACCCATGATGGACCTCTCAGTCTGTCACGTGACAGCTCTTAAACCCAGAGGGACTTTATTCAGTACAGAACCAAGAGATGCATGTCAGCTGTTCGATAACTACTGAATGAATTAGCACTATTTCATCCATTAGCTCTAAAATATATCTAAAAGTAACCCACAGCTATATCAAGCTTTCTCTTCCAGTGTTCATTATTATCGATTTGACTTTTATTTATTGATATATTTTTAGTCCAGGGGCCATCAACCAATTCGACCGCAAAGCATTTCAGTTGAGAGATAATTTGTTGATGCTTTCTTAGAGCTGTATTGAGCCTGCAACTGCTCTGCTAATGAACTGTTAATTCACTTCCTGCCACTCTTGTTTCACATTAAAAGCTTTCATTGTGAAGCTCCTAAAAAGGAACTTCATTGTCTTGATCACCAAAGTTAGCAACGGGGTGAGGGATGAGTGAGCTGTTGGATGAAGCGCTGCAGGCGACGGGCTGCACAACGAGGTGACCAACTACTTTCACTTTCACTGTTAGCAGACTCAAGACATGTGCAGCGTAAAATCAGATCCTGGTTGCTCACAGAATGAGAGAAAAAGACCAATTACTGCCTGACTTCTTTAATAAGATGGCAGTATTCTGGGAGCTGTAGTATTTTTGCTGTTACCACCAATAAATAGGATGTCATCACTGAAAAGAGGAACAAGTATTTATACATTTCTACTGAATGTTTCCATGTATTCACCCCTAGGTTATAATTTACAGACCAACTTGGATGTTTTATTTTCAAAGTGAGCATAAAGGTGCAGTAAGAAGCTACATTTAAATGAATCCAGTTAAAGCAGAAATGACATGTTAGTTTGGGATGTGATGGAAATAACAAGCTTGTTGCTAGAAGTGCTGCAGTGTTGTCGTGTGTGAAGGTATCTGCTCCGTGTAAGTTACTACACAAAGTACATCACGGGGCTGTTAGTGTCCAGGGAGAGGAGTGAAGTCAGTGTTTCCACAGGGATATCTGGTCGGGGGGGGGGGGCATCCAGATAACAAACAGCTGGAAATGGGAAGTGTGCATGTGCTTACATTACAGAGAGGTACCGGTACTTTCCGATCAAGCGGTGCACGTGAGTCTGTTTTGGTCCATCCAGCTCTGCAGTGAGAGCAGATGCCTTTAAGATGGTGAGTCAGTGCTGCTCACGAACCAGCAGCAGCTGATACAGCGGACGACGCCGGGTAACCTGGGATAACTTCAGAGCTGCTGCAGCTTACAGTCATCTCATCTGGGGAGACTGTTCACACTGATCTAACCGTGTCTACAATACACATGTTTTACTTCACACTGCTTTTTTATTACTTTTAATAGCAATTCATGCTATGCGTTTCTTTTATTTCAACAACAGCAAATGAAGTCAATTTTCAGTCATTTTCTTGCATTTGCACTAATTTACATGAAAAGTTGAGCAGGATTACATCATGATAATTCATCTTTTCAAGTAAGGTTATTAATTATTAAGTAGTTATTAATAGTCTGTTAAGTGTCATACTATATATATATATATATATATATATATATATATATATATATATATATATATATATATATATATATATATATATATATATATATATATATATAGATAGATAGATAGATAGATAGATAGATAGATATATATAGAAAGATAGTCCTTTATTAGTCCCACAGTGGGGAAATTCAGTTTTACACTCTGTTTTACACAACATAACATTCAATGGAGAATGCAGAGTGATGGGGCTGCTCCTGACAAGCGCCCAGAGCAGTTGGGGGTTTGGTGCCTTGCTCAGGGGCACCTCGGCAGCCCAAGAGGAAACTGGCACCCTCCAGCAACCAGTGTCTTGTCCATGGGATTAACCCGGGTCCTCCACATCCTAACCCAAGTCCCGGCAGCACTCCCCCCATATATAGATAGATATAGATAGATATAGATAGATATAGATAGAGAGTAGATAGATATAGATAGATAGATAGATATAGATATAGATATAGTATATATAGCCCCTATTTGTAATATTTCACCTTGTTTATATGACATTTTTTTGTATTCCTTCTCTTTAAATTGTCATATTTTATGTCTATCTGTCCACCTTGCTGCTGTACACTGCAGAGTTCCCTACTGTGGGACTAATACAGGAATATCTTATTGTATCTTAATTACAAAAGATTATCTGCATAAACGCCTACTTAAGGGATTTCAAAGTAACATTAGTGCATGACAACTATCCATCCATCCATCCATCCATCGTCAACCGCTTTTCCCGTTAGGGGTGGCGGGGGGCTGGAGCCGATTCCAGCTGGCATTGGGTGAAGGCGGGTTCACCCTGGACAGGTCTCCAGTCCATCACAGGGCACATAGAGACAGACAACAAGAGACAGACAACCATTCACACTCAATTTAGAGTCATCAATTAACCTAAACTGCAAGTCTTTGGACTGTGGGAGGAAGCCGGGGTAGCCGGCAACATGCAGAGCCCCATGCCGGATTCGAGCCTGTGACCCTCTTGCTGTGGGGCTAACCACTGCACCCCACAGCTATCAGTCATTTCATCTAACTTGGCAGGAAAGCCCAAAATATAAAACAATGTATTTGAGTTGAACAGCATAAGCTGAAGCAATTCTGAAAGCCGGAGTACCCGGAGAAAACCCACGTTTACACGGGGAGAACATGCAGACTCCACACAGAACAGTCCCAAGCCGAAATCGAACCTGCGACCCTCTTGCTGTGAGGCAACAGCGCTAACCACTGCACCACCGTGCAGCCCTGCATGACAACTAATTAAAACAAATTAAATATATCACCCCTGAAAGGTGATGTGTTATTTAGTAACATGTAAACCTGTTGTATTGCTGTCTGAGTAAAATGAGAGAAAGGCTGATCAGAATTAGATCATAACAGATGAACATCATGAATATTAAACATTAAACATAAAGGAGACTTCATGAAGAAGACCTACTTGTAGCTCTCCAGCTGGCGTGCAGAGGAAACGGTGAGGAAGCTGTCGGTTCTGGGGTTGTAGACCAGCGGGCCGGGCAGCAGGAAACCAGGGAGGAACCTGCCGAAGGAGTAGCTGTCCTGCTCAAAGAACATCAGCATCCCGTCCATGGACTGAATACACAGGGAATGGTGACCTGAGGGGCAGAGGTGAGGGCGGGGGAGGCCACTCAGTCACTGATCACTCATTAAGACCAAAATCAGCTCACACACTGTTGGTTGGAGCTGCTCGATCATGGAAAATATCATAATCACAATGATTTTGGTCTATACTGATATCATAATTACTCAGTGGATTGTTTTGTTTTGTTTTGTTTTTTTTGTTTGTTTTTTTACAGCAAGGTTTCTTCTGTTTATCTCTATGATTGCGACACATATTTGATGCCTGGACATGGTCAATAGTGAGTTTACTGCATCCTTCGGGCTGGTCAGAAGACGTGTACCTTCTAACACTGTTGGTGTGTGGAGGTGTGAAAGTAGGTTTGAACTTCTTTCCTGAGCTCTCCACAAAAATAGCTCTTCACATTTTGTGTGTACAACCAAGTACAAACCAATGAATACTTTAGAGGACGGACTTCACCCGTCTTCACCTATAGGACATTCCTACTCGGTCTCACTAATCAATCACTGAATACTGCCGATCGGGCGGCGCCCCTCGGCATCGGACACCAACGCATGGAGGTACAGCAGCAATGTGACGAACCCACCCGCCTCGTTATTCAACGGTCGGAGCAACTGATGTAGGATTAATAGTGTGAGACCCCAAAAGGTGGGTGGGAGGGGTGGTGGACGAAAACAAACAAGACTTTATATCAGACGACCGGTGGTCATGTCCCATGTTAAACTAGAAATAATGCTGTCTTTGTCACTAATCACGTGAATCGTTAGTCAATGACGTTAACGTCAACGACGACCGTTTCGCAAGGCTTACTGAGAGAGAACTCTCTTTTTTAAAACCTTATTTTCTGTGAAAACTAGTTTTTTTGAAAGGACACAATGGTGCCTTCAAATGGGGTCATGTTTACCGTGTTTATGACATGGAAAGTGTACGTGATACGCGTTGTGTTCAAGTGGTTAAGTCGTGAAGAGCACTGCTGCAAAGCAACAACAATATAAATGTTACTGACTCTACAAGCTACAGAGGCTAACAGGTTAGCGTGCTAGCTGGTGGGGAACATGATGCCGGAAATGTAAAGACTTGATGACAGAGGAGAAAGATGAGGTCGCTGAGAATATCAACACTTTCCTCTGACAGATTATAAAATCACCAAGGAAAACAACATATGACTAAAATAACAATATACTGAACAACATGAACTCATCATGCAGCGATAAATGAACGTCCATGGGCTCCACCATTTCTCACTACGTCAACAAACACGTCACAAGTCGTGAACTCGGAGCTTTCAGAAACTTTCCACTGACGAGGTCGTGAATACGACATGAGGGAGGCGTTCAAGGACCCATTGGTAAACAGTGAACGCAACACCAAACCAGTAGTCACTGTGATGGCACCCGTTGGTTCTGAAGCTTCAAGTTTGGCATTTTGTCCATCGCCATGTTGGTTGTTTGCAACCAGAAGTGAGTCGAGTGGGTGGAGCTAAGTATAATCAAAAAATGAATAAGACATGATGTATGAAATATGAGGAATAACTTTTCGGGGGGCTTTCATATGGACCCAACTCGTAAACGCAGTAAACACCACCACATCTGAAGGAGCCATATGAATGTAACAAATGTATATTGACAGGCCGTCCCTGGTCCATCCAAATGTAAAACAAGAGTTGGATCCAGGGCATTGGTCTCCGATGCTGAGGGGCGCTGACCAAATGAGCTGGGAGTGAGAACGTGTTGTATATCTAAACACCTTTCCTTCTGAGACAGTGTTTGCACAACAACCTACATCAGTCCAAGTCGGTTTCTTCTGCAGCAAAGAACGCTTCATTAGGACAACTGCTAAAATCAATATAAGCCCATTAGGGGTTACATATTCTGCTTTCTGGTAGCTCTGACTGTTTTCAGCCTTTTGAGTGTTTCAACACGAACACCAACAATCCTGAAAGACATTCATGGCTTCTGTTTCACTTCAGCCGTGATGTCGTGTTGTGCTATGAGGTGTGTTTCTCCCTCTGGCTGAATCTGATATCTCCATTAACACCTACAGACACACACACACCTACACACCTACACACACACACACACACATACACACACACACACACACACACACACACACACACACACACACACACACACACACACACCTGGCCCTGGGTGTGTACAAGAGTGTGTGTTTGTTAGGAAAGGCCTGATGTAGGACATGCTGAGCCCTGACACACAGCAGCACACACGGCCATAAAGCAGTGGGGCTGTGTGACCAGAGAACTATAATTAGGCCTCAACGCGCTATTAAAACTCACACCGCCATCAACTAGAGGTCAGGGAGACAACCACCTACAGCGCAACACACACCCACACACTCACACACACTCGACATCTATCACCAAGGATTTAGACAGAAAAGCTGCCCACTCCTACACACCTATTCTGTGTAAACACGTGTGTGTGTGTGTGTGTGTGTGTGTGTGTGTGTGTGTGTGTGTGTGTGGGGTGTGTGTGTGTTTGAGTGATGAGGAGTTCAGGGTGGTCATTAACATCCTGAAGGTCTCTCACACCGCAGACACCCTGAAGTGTGCTTCATATCACATCTGATAACAGCATCATGAGTGTGTCTGATGGGTGTATTTGTCTACAGCACCTTTTCAACAAACGCATGTCTGCAGTTCACAACGGCCAGTTCTGAACGCTGCGTTCACATGACGTGCGACACGGCAACAGACTCTACAAATCACAGCTGGTCCAGCTCTCCGTGATGAGGTGAAGCGCCAACCAATCATATATTTTTGTTTCACCCTGTTCCGCTCCATCTGAAAATAAAAAGCGTTAGCTAGTTCCCAGTGTTATTTAACGACATAAATGGTAAATGGATTGGCATTTAAACAGCGCTTTACAATTTGGGGTTGAGTGTCTTGTTCAAGAACACGGCATGTGACCGGAGCAGCCGGGGTTCGACCCACCGACCTTCCCATTGGTGGACGACCTGCTCTGTCCGCTGAGCCACAGCCACAGCCGCCCCATACGTAACTACATCAACGTCGACTCGACTCGGACGCCTTAAACCGCAGGAACTTCCACCCGAACAAGGAACCTTTTGAGGAACAGGGTCTAAATACAGTTCCGGGGACATTTCACCCATAAAAAAGGCCCTGTTGGGAGTAGTACTTTCTGAAAGTACTGGAACTTTTTTGTTGTTTATTTTCCTTTGTGTTTTGTGTGTGTTTATAATACATATGCATATGTACACAAGTGTGCATATGCATGTACACATGAGTATGCATGTATATATAAAAAAAAAAAAAAAAAAATTTTTTTTTTTTTTCCCCAAGGGAAATTTATTTTTTTTTTTTTTTTTTTTTTTTTTTTTTTTTTTATTTAAAACCTAAAAACAAAAAAAAAAAAAAAAAAAAAAAAAGAAGAATTTTAGTTTTGGGGGTGCTCCCCTTACCACCCCCCCCCCCATTTGGGTTTTTTGTTTCTTTCTTAGGGGCACCCCCGCTGTTCCCAAGAGGGAACTGGCCCCCCCCCCCCTCCCATTTCCCCCTCATTTCTTTTTCCTTTTCGGGACTTGAACCGGTGACCCCCCGGTTCCCAACCCAACTCCCTACAGACTGAGCTACTGCCCCCCCCAAATATATGAGCTATGCGTATGTATATGAATGTGCACGTTTATGTAAATTAAGATGTATGTATACATGTAAGCTTTACTTTCCTTTTTCCTCAGTTATAAAAAAAAAAAAAAAAAAATTTTTTCCTTTCTCACTAAAAAAAATTTTTTTTTCTTTTTTTTTTTATCACAAACCACAACAAACCCCACAAAAACCCAAAAAAAAAAAAAAATAAAAATGAGGGGGGCTGCCCCCACCAACCCCCCCCACCCGTGGGGTTTTTGCTCCCCCCCCCGGGCCCCCCCCGCCCCCCCCCACAAGAAAACCCCCCCCCCCCCCCCCCCCCCTCCCCCCCCCTTTTCTCTTCCCTTTCCGGGCCTCAACCCCCGCCCCCCCCCCCCCCCAACCCCCCCCCTACAACTGAGCTACTGCAGACATTTACTCTGATTTTACCTTGCCTTCTGTTTGGATGTACCACTGGGTGTGTAAAAAAAAAAAGGGTTTAACAAATATACTATTGCAAATATTGCATATATTTTAGATGAATAATTCTTAAAGTAATTTGCAATAAAAACAGAAAAAAAAGTACTGGACCTTTCGGGGTGGCGTTTTCGGGGATGACCATCGCTGACGACCACAGCGCTGCTTCATCAGCTTCAACTCGCGTACCGCTTCATTCACAAACAAGGAAGAATTCTGGTGTCCATTTTAGGACGAGCGGAGAGCATTTTTCTTTGTTTGTAATCCACGCTTTTATAACTGCTCCTTTAGATTACTGCAATGCACGTTATCCCGGGACGAGCCAGGTGTCACTCTTTCAGCTGCAGCTGGCGCAAAGCACTGCAGCTCCACTTTTAACAGGCTCAAAAGAAAGTGACCACATTGCCCCACATTTAGAGCACTTCACTGGCTCCTGATTCATTTTATCTGGTTTTTTTTTAGTTTCTAGCCAACTGTAGTGTTGACGGGGTCTCTTGTCTCTCTCATTGTGTCCACTGATTCTGAATTTTCTCAATTCAGGCAGGAGTAAAAAGATAATTTGCCTAAATTAAAAGCTAAAACATTAATGTCTAATTTATACTTCTGCAGAAAAGCTTCTGCAGAGCTGTACAGACGGTTTGCAGAACTGTCAGAGAGCTGCAGAGACAGGCTGCACACCTCCTGCAAAATGTGATTATACGTGCCAGTTGACAGCGGACGCTGCAGAAGTTTGATTCGGACCGGACAAGTACCTCCCATCACCTCATTAACTCTAACCACAGGAGCTCCTCCTCATCCAACTCTTCTGTTTTTTATTTCCAGCCATGTAGTTGTGTTGGGTCAAACTTATATGGATGTACTGAATCACGCCTATTAAATAAATTAAAGACCGCCTGACAAAAGATTTGAAAACTGTGGGTCGAATTCAGAAACAGATCACATGACATGCAAACCTCCACACCGGTCCACATAAGCGCACCGCCACAGGAGTATATATCAGGCATTAAGCTGCTGTTACTCTTCAGTTGAAATCTTCAGTTAAATATAAACATGCTTTGTTTTGTCAGGAAAGGCTGGCTACCCAGAGAGTGGACCTTCCTCCCAGGCAGGCGGTATCTGATGGTCGGTTCCCACCCCAAAGCAGAGCTGGGGTCATAATAACACCCACTCAGACAGCCTGACACGCCGCTGTATCATCAATAATACGAAAAGTGCTACGTACTGAAAATGAGAGCCGGGCCGTGCCATAAAAGCAACTGTGCACGTGTAATTTCACACGCCCACGCCCTGGTATAACGTGTCAAAGAGCCCTGTATGAGAGCGCCGCCGCTCAGACACAGCAGAGGAAACGGGCCTGTATTACTGTCATTAATAAGACATGTTGAACAAGCACACAGAGCAGCCAACAAAGCACAGAGGCTGGACGCACACACACCAGTGGGCAGAGCGCACGTGTGTGTGTGTGTGTGTGTGTGTGTGTGTGTGTGGGCCTGAATGTGACCCAAACCTGAAGGCAGCCTAGCTATTAGAGCAGTATTAGTACAGAGCTGCTATTACAGCGCCTACAGCACTGCTAAATGGCTGCTATTATAGACCGTCTCACACACACACACACACACACACACACACACACACACACACACACACACACACACACACACACACACACACACACACACACACACACACACACACAGCAGAGAGTAGTATGTGTCCTTCTGGATGCACTGAGACGGTAGTTTATGTCGTCACTTCCTGAGTGTCTCCTTGGAGACGTGTAACCGTGGTACCATCTATGATTTGTGAGAATTAATTTCAAATGCATATTATAACAAAGTGAAATCTTATACTTACACTTAAAGTGTTACTGATGTTACAGAGCTGTCTGTCAACGGCAGTTATGAACACTGTCATCACTACCGGACTGCATTGTGGGATATTTATTCTCCAGAAATAGTATGCAATGTGCATATTGTTTCGGACACACTAAAGAAATCTCACATATTGTTTTAGCGTACTAAATGGCATGTTAGTGTGGGGTTCTGGATGCAACCCTTAGACTTCAGTCCTGGTTGTTTTATAATTTCTGTCTGAGTGAAAACAA
This sequence comes from Pterois miles, assembly GCA_947000775.1. Taxonomy (NCBI): domain Eukaryota; kingdom Metazoa; phylum Chordata; class Actinopteri; order Perciformes; family Scorpaenidae; genus Pterois; species Pterois miles. Next base: position 11,192,222 of record CAMQGK010000568.1, on the reverse strand, counting down.
TGGTATGGTGCTTCACGTTAGCAGTCTGAAGTCTTGTTGTTGGTACGTGAGCATAGAAATAAAATAGAAAAATCATATTTCTGTGTAGGCCTACATGAGCTTCAAGATTTCACAGTTGTGGAGATAGTTCAATTTTTGTATACAATGGAGAAAAACTATTTACAAGCAGTTGGTAATACTGCAGATATATAAATATTGTACTTTCATCAGTGGGCCACAGGCTCAGTCACCATTGTGTTACCTCCTTCGGCGATTTATTTAAAGGAAAACCTTCAAGATTGCCACTTTAACTTCTACTTTGTCAGTTATGCATCTTGTAAGTACAAAACAAAAAAAGACAAAAAAAAAAAAAAAAAAAAAACAGCGATCTGGTGCAAAAAGCAAATTACTCATATCCAAGAGAGGAGCCTGGTGCTGGGTGGTGGTTCAAGCTGAGGAGCTGCTTACAAACATCCACATACTGCCACAGTGTCCTTGAGGTAGATGCTGAATCGCTACCTGATCCACAGGTGCTGCTCTGCAGCTGAACTCTGACCTCCCCCTTGAGAGGTGGTTAAAAAGGGGGAATTTCCCTCCAAGAGGCAATACAGGATCCCATTCATTCGATTTCAAATGCACAGCCTGCACCACCATCTAGTGGTGACAGCTGGGAGGAGCAGGAGGAGGAAGAGGAGGAGGAAAAGGAGGAGGAGAGATGAACTATGCTTGCCTATGGGTGTGCATGGATTTCAGTTAGTCGTTAATATGTGTTAAAGTGTGTTTTGTGTGTATTATGTGTTATGTGGGTGTATGGGTGAATGTGTGAGGGCGCAGACACATCAAACTGACATTAAAAGAACTAGTGACGATGAAGGCCGACTGTTGTGTCGCCTCACACAGTTTGTCTTGGACATAAAAAAGTTGCACTCGAACACACCGCAGACAACAGATGACAGCCAGCTACCATGTACGTCCTGCGCCTGGGTGAGAGGAAATAACTCCACATCAGCAGGTGGAGGTAGTCTGTATCCGTCATTTAAAAAGGGAAACTGGAAGACAGAGGATGGCGGATTTATGCACCGATATTATGAGACGTACATGAAACAAAGCAGTGTTTGCCCACGATTTTCACACCATCCTCACTCACCACTCACTCACCACTTAGCTTCATTCAAGATGTTCCTGTTGTGATTGAACGATCAAATGATGAAGATTAGTTTCTAAGCTCTGTGTGTGCCCTCTTGACTCACTGGTTTGATTTCCTCGTGTTTCTCTTCTTGTGCACTGATTTGCTTCAGCTGAACAACAAACCAGAGAGATTTCTCATGCAACATCAGCCAAAAAGCCCCTGACAAGGGCCAACGGTGCAGGACACACTGCAAAAAGCGAGGTGTGTCAGGGCTGTACAATGTAAATGAAGATGGACGATATGACAGCGCCTCAAAAGTGAAGCCAAAACATCTGGTTTGCCCCCTGGTGGCTGGCTGCAGTATGATCATAAACCCCCCTCCATGTTAGTCAGTGGGACATGGACCAAACTAACCAGTCAAAGTACACATCAAATACATTTTCCCAAAGGGATGTATTGATTGGTTCGGGTGGGTGACCTTGATAACGTGGCTCCACCACTCGGTCACTACTGCATAAACTCTGGCTCCAAATGATGTCAAAATGTCAAGATGACAGCTCCCATATCTGAGATATTTTGGTGCGTTGTCCATATTTATATACAGTCTATGAGCTCAACCTTTATTTGTGTGTGTTAGTTGCAGCATTTGCATAAATTTATGGTCAAATGTGGACATCCGTCCATGCAAACCTGTAAGTATGTGAGGTTGTGTGTGTTTGTTAGAGAGACTGAGCACGAGAGTTCACATGACATTAAACTCCTGCTGTCCAGTGTGCTGCTAGCAGAAAACAGCACGTGGAAACACACTTGCAGGTTCATGGTACGCGCTATGCACGTGCTTTCACCACCGGCCAAGGTATTGGTTTTAATGAGCCCACACTGTTCTTTCTATCAATCAAACACACAGTCAGACTCTGTAAACATGGAGTGAATGAAGGGTCCATCATGCCAGGCCACAGAGTCTGGCAGTTTCTCTCCTCTCACACACACACACACACACACACACACACACACACACACACACACACACACACACACACACACACACACACACACACACACACACACACACACACACACACACACACACACACACACCCCTTGACAATACAGCCTTTATTTGGAAATGCCATTTTCTGTGCTTTAAAGGGGGTTCCCCGTGTGTGTCTGTCTGTGTGTGTGTTTTTCTTGGATGCTGACTACTGAAGGGCTTTCCCCTACTTGGTTTTTCCAAAAGCTCAATTGACTGGAGAGAGAGCAGCTATATGACCCCTCTCTTTCACTCTCTCTTTCCATCATTCGCTCCTCTTAGAGACTTTTATAGTTTTATGTGTTTGTCCAGTGCTGCCAGTTACCACTTTTGACATCGTTCACTCATGCACACATATGTGCATTTGTACTTGTACACTTGTGAGGACACTCACTGACATTATTCCCTGGCCCCTTATCCCAACCTTAAACATCACAATGAAATGCATAACCCCGACCCTTGCCTAAGCCTTGAACCTAAAACTGAATCTCTCTACACTGAAAACCAAGTCTTACAGGAGCAGTATGTCGGTTCAGCAGATTGCAACCAACTGAAACCTCTCCTGAGTACCAAGCCTGCAGGAGTGCTACGGTGGCCGGTGTGAAAACATGACTGGCCCTATCTAGAGCCAGGTGTAAGAGTAGCATACGTCATTAGGAGTGTGTGGAGTATGTGGCAAGTGAGTGGTGAAGCAAACAAAAGAGAGCGGCAGCATCAGGAGCGAGTTATTGACATCGGCTCAGCGGTTTGGCTTGTCCGTTCTGGGCTACTGTAGAAACATGACAGCCGGCTCCATGAAGAAGACCCACTTTGTATGCTAATATTAAGGTGACAAAAACAATTCTTACTTTCAGGTGAATATACAGTAAAGAAAACATACTTAATAATGTTATATCCCATTTCTGCCAATAGATCCCCCAGTTCCTTTAAGCCATTGGTCACCAACAGGCGGATCACGGTCCGAGACCGGACCCAGAGGCCGTCCTATACCGGCCCAGATCTTCAGCCAAAACAGAAGGTTATGATTTAAATCTGACGGGGCGCTGCTACTTTAACCGACGCAGCTTTTCTCAGTCTTACGGCAGTGGTTTAGAGGATGAGGAAATGCACAGACCAATTGCATGCGAGTTAAGCCGTCCCACATGATACGACTCAGCCAATCAAGGTTGTGCATTCCAGGCGGTAAACAACGCAACTATACAGTGCAGACAGATGAGAGCTAGAGGCAAGTTACACATGAAAAGATGATAGAAAGAGAAGGAGAGAAAGAGAAAGAGAGATAGAGATACAGGTAGAAAAAACAAAAGGGAGATATACAGACGACAACGCCAGAGATTATTACTTGAACATGCACAATTTTTGCATTTTATATACATATGTAAATACACACACACACACACACACACACACACACACACACACACACACACATATATGAATATATATATATAGACACATACATATACATATATACATATACATATATATGCGTATATATAGAGAGAGAGTTCTCTGTTACGTGACAATAATATACTGAATTAATTCGGGTCATGCAAGTCAGGCATTGATTGCATGCAGATTTTAATACAACTACTAGGCTACGTAAATATATATCACACTAAATAGTTAAACATTATGATCTTCCAGACCTTTGCCTCAAGACATTTTCTCTAACTGGACCACTTTAAATTTTAGTTGAATGCCCCTGCTTTAAGCCTCAAACGTCGTCTTAAAGGTCCAGCCTTAAGTGAGGACCAGCCAAACTGTTTTCACTTTACAAAAACGTCTTCACTCCAAAGGATTAAAACTCAAAATCCTCATGAGATAGATGCTCAAGAGCGTGCACACACACACACACCCAGCTGGTTAAATGGTAAAAGTACCTCCTTGAATCCATGTTGACTGGGATACATGACAGAAACTATGCTACGGGACCTATCTGGGGAATTACATCACACTGTCTGAAAGCCCTGAAATTTGATTGTTACTCTCTCTACTCTATTTATTTATTTATTTATTTATTTATTCATTCCAAGACTTTACCTTATCTCTGCGAGGGATTATCACCTGTGTTGTGCCCTTTCTTGAATGGATCTCCTTTATCTTGCAGCCATTTAATTGTATTCTTACCTTTGGAATGTCTCACTTGACATGTTAACTTGTCATGTACCAACCCAGTCGAACGTAATAAAGAGATTTGAATTATGAAAAAAAAGTACCTCCTACCAGCCACTGTTCCTGGTGCATGTTAAGTGTTCATGTGACTTAATGCCGTGACATCAGAGAGATGTCACCATGAGACGTAAGAATCAGCGAGCTGGGATGTGAGCATGTCCAGACTTACCAATAAACAATAAATAAATCACTAAAGAGAGTGAGACAGCTGGCAAATGCTGACCTGTCTCTGCTGTTACATGCAGCCAAAAGAAAAATTAGTCAGTCCTACCTGTGACCCCTCCAAAGGTGCCGTAGGTCATGTTGCAGACTGTTCTCTTCAGATTATGTTCATAAACCAACTTCAGCTGGTACTGGTCACCGTGCTCCACGTTCCCTGCAGTGCCTGCATGCATACAGACCAGAGAGAAACCAGTGAGTATGCTGTTGTTGGAGGTGAAAGTGGGAAGAGATACAGACAATAGAGGTCATTTTTTGACATTTTTTCATATAATCGGCATCAGCGGATGTCTGAGCATATTAAGCCGATTATCAAGCAGGCACATCTGTGGCGGCCCAGTGTCGCTGCTGTAGATCAAGTGTGGCTCAAACTGCCATCCTACCAGCAGACCTCAGGAGATGTAGCCCAGTGGACCAACCTTAGTAAAAGTGCCTGAAAAGAGCAACGTCCTAAACTGCACTAACACAAAATGCAGACTGGAGAGACAGACCATACATGTTATTCAAGACAGCTGAAGAAATTTTCTGTTTCATTTGTTATTAAACTGTCAATTTCATCAGATGGAGGGAAAAAAAAGAAAACCAGCCAAAGATGTTGACAAAAAAAATAAATTATCAAATATTGGTCATTGACTGTCCTGATTCTGTAAAAAATAATCGTCTTCGGCTTTAAAAAAAACAAAAAAAAAAAAAAACATGTTTGCTTCATGTCTGAATGGAGGTGCGTTACCTGAAACAGCATAGATCGAACACTTCCTGGGGTGAAGAACAGCCAGATGAAGAAGCTCTGAACACCTGAAACGAGAGCAAAAGAGACCCGTTACAACGAGGCATGGAGCAATACGACCTGTTCAAAGTAATAGCAAGTCACAATATTATCCCTATAATCATCACAATACAATATGAAATGATACGATATGAAATACAAATTCGGCTGGGGGCCCTTGTGTTTGGAGTTTGTATGTTCTCCCTGTGTTAACGGGGGTTTTCTCCAGGTTCTCCGGTTTCCTCCCACAGTCCAAAGACATGCAGGTTACCTGATGACTCTACATTCCCCATAGATGTGAATGTGAGTGTGAATGGCTGTCTGTCTCTGTGTGTCCTGTCCAGGTGAACCTGCCTTCACCAAAAGTCACCTGGGATCAGCTCCAGCGCCCCGTGAACCGTAACAGATGGATGGACAGACGGACAGACGGATGGATATTTTTATTACATCACAGATAGGACAAATATCTCTTTTTGGTGAAGTGAAAAACAATCTTGAATAAAGTAATCATAAATCATAAGGTCCCTCTGCATACATTGAGTATATATACATTTTTAAAAAGCACCATTATGTGTCTGTTCTTCCTTACATAATAATTCCTGTATTTTGACATTTGTTCCTGCCTCTATTTGTCACATCTCTACCACAGTGTCAAGCTAGACAGCTTTTTCAAGGCACTCATGAGGATATTTACAATAATCCAGATAATGAAAGTTCCCTGTGATCAACTTATCGTGTGTTTTTTAATCATGATCTGCGATAAAATCCTATATCATCCCATCCCGGGGCTGGGGCTCCTCCCCCCGTAAGGTTTTGGTTTGGGATGGGGGGGCCCCGGTTTAAACCCCCCCCTGACCAAAACCCCCTTTTTTCTGGGGGGGGGCCATTTTTCCCCTTCGCCCCCCCCCAGGTCCCCCCCAACAAAACCCCCAACCCCCCACTCCCCCGGGCCCTTCTCAAGACCCCCCCCCTCCCCCCACCTCCCCCCATTACATTTATTTTTTCTTTTTTCTTTTTTCTTTTAACAACAAAATTTAAAACTTAATTTCCCCACTGTGGGACTAATAAAGGAATATCTTTCTTTCTTTCTATATACAACAGTCATCATTTAACCACATTCAGAATGAACACTGACGACAGTAAAGCTGATGGTCAATGATACAGAACTGAAACATGTTATAGTCCCAATGTCAGGATTGAACTCATGTTCATTATGTTGGACAAAAGCTTCAAAAAAGCCCAGTTACAAGACACCACAGCTACAATACATCACTGTACATAATGACTATAACAGAGGAAGAACTGCTCATCTATAATGATGTGGGCTGATTTCCCTCTCCAACGTCCACATAGTCTGTAACTGTGATATGATAAGCACCAACGCCGGCTGCTGGCCATCTAATATGACTCCATAGGGGATATCAGAGAAGGCTATTTATGGTCTCACTAGTTTCAGGTCTTATTCAATACAGCATGATGTTCACTGAGTAAATTATGGTCCATTTAGAGTCAGACAGACCATAAAGCAGGGGATGCTATAGGGCGGGAATACCTTGTGATTGACAGGTCGCTACCACAGCGTTGTCTGGTCTGGGAGTTGTCCTCGTTCTCGTCTTTGAACCCTTTCACAGTGTGCTTTCAGTTCATGAATGTTAATTTTATCTTTTTGGTTGCCTTTTCAGCATTCAGTTGTACATAGCTCCACTCTCTCATGTCATTTCTGGTTGCAAAAACAAAGATGCCGACTACAGGGATGGTGACTACATCTGCTTCATTATTATAGTTTATGAACAATACCCATCCCTGCATCACAGGTCAAATGTCTGGGTCAGCTGCAGAGCTGCAACCATGGAGCTGGTTAACATTCAGTTTCTTGCCCAAAGACACCTCCGCAGGGCAGATGCTTCCTGCCACTATGGCTGAACCGTGATCTCAGCTTAAGGGTGGTATGCATTCATATTTTAACTCATATTTCTAAAATAATTACCGTAACAGCTGGTGGATTTTTTTAACCTTGGTTTTGGTTGAGGTGTAGATGATGGTCTCAGTGATGCTGATCCTAGATTTTCACATATTTGCTTTACCACAAACCCACAGAGAAGGAATCTGTCCACTCGTTGGACCCAGAACAGCTGCTGTCTCACTAACTTCCAACCACTGCTGCAATGTTTGTCGAGAGAAGAACAACAAGGGAGGAGAAAACTGTCTTCCTCGGAAAACCACTCGGTGCTGAAACAAAACCTTTCACCATCTGCCCACCCCCGGTCTGCCCTGGCAATATTTACAACGTGCTTCTCTGTTGAGGGCCAGCCTCCAAAATGCCCACCCGTCTCTGAAGAATGCTGTGCCGAAAACCACAGGTAACTAAACACGACGTCTTCCAAGCAGACTGATTTAGTTGGATGCTGCTTCCAGCGTGATGCCGTGGGAAGCCATTGAGGCAAACCACCAGAGCTGTTCCCAGAAAAATCATTTTCTGGAAGGTTCCTGTGCTCCCACAGTGAGGCGATGGGAGGTATGGTGTTCAGATCAACGGCAAAAGGCTGCCAGGGTTAGGAGTTTAATGTGTGATTTCATATATAAAAGGGAGGCGCTTATGCCTAATTTACTGTATATTTACAGACCCCAGTACACACTCTCACCACAGCAAAGTATAGCTGTAAAATGACTTTCCGAAGTCATGAAGCAGTGCAGACAGTCTTTGCACCATCATTTGAAGAACTACTGACAGGCAGATTATATTATATTATAAAGGTTATATTATATTATAAAAGGGCACAAGGTTCAGTGTGTACCATTTCCTGCTTTGCTCAGTATAAAGTGGATAAAACTATCCACTAAGTGACATATCACCACTATTCCTTTCCTCCCACTATCCTTCATCTTCCCCACTGTCAAATACTTTTGGCTGCGAGGGGTCACTTAATCATCTACGCTCCACAATAAGCCAGTTTTACTGGACGCATTTGCACATTTCACTTGTCCTTGACTCTATGGAGATCAGTATCTCAAGATCCAATTATGCAGTGCAATAACAATGCAGGATGGGCCCTTGGGTTCCGACAGCTATGCTAGCGACTCAGTGGTTAGCCCCACATTATAAGCACAACTATGTTTGGGCCGCTGGGTGGCTGATAGATCGTGGTAAATCATGATGAGAGAGAGAAACTCCTGACATGGTGGTTTTAGGTTGGCGTGCATTGCAGGGAAATAAAAAGACATGTTAATGTGGTGGTAAGAAACAGCAGGGATGGATTTTCTATGTATGAAAACATGGTGTGATGAGTTATGAATGGGCGTTTCTGCCTGGCTGTTTAAAGCAAGGCTTTATTATAAGCTCTACTATGAATGCTTATAATTCACAGAAGGTCAAGATGTAGAGTTAAAGGGCACTTTCACAAGCCAACATTTAGTCTACATTAATCTGGTGGTTTGAATGCAGTAATCATACTGACCAAAACAACCGGGTTAAGACTGCTAGCGAGAGGTGGTCTCAGACCGTTTCCAAGCGAACCCTCGTGTAGTTCAATTACAGTGCGAACCTAATCCACCCAACTACAGGAAGTGAACCAAAGCACAGGCTGCCTGCACTTGCATTTGTTGAGATGGACACATGTAACTGTCAGATTAACATGAGTGGGAGAGGACTGACATGGACAAGGAGAACATATAAAATATGCTAAATAAAGTCCACAAAAACAGTGACATTTAAAAAGTCATTCACAGGAGACGACGGGATTCATGCTCACAGCAGATCAGTGCCGAGTTAAAGTGAAAAAACTTCAACAGCAATGTGTGAAAGCCTGCGATTCCCTGCATAGAAGTGGCAGCTCTCGAGACAAAAAAGATAAACGGGCTCCTTCATACACACCCCTCAACAAATCTATGTCTTCATTTATTTTTAATTTCTGTGCTGTAAAACCGAACCAGATTAAACAGAAAAAGAACCAAAAGTATCAGGACTGTGGGTTGTGAAAGCACCCAGTGAAAGACCTGTGACTTGTTCCCGGGCAGCAGCACATACGGTATATGTTACACAAACAGACATCTGGCTGTCAGGGTGGCCACAGTGCACATGGCAGCTGTCCCGTAATCCAAAGTCCTGCGGATCGATTCCCGTAGTAGGCCAATACTGTATGTCCATCACAGCTCTGTATCTTCTCCTACCTGCTCACTAACAAGCCATTTAAAAAATCAGCATCAACAGAACGCACGCAAAGCAAATGTGGAGTGAACTTTTTTGTTCTTATTTTGGATAACGCGTTGAGTCCTCTTATTCAGACTGATGCATTAGTGGAATTCAGTTCCAGTGCCTCAGACATTAGAAACCACCAACAGTCAGAAGTACAGGTGTGAAAGCCACAAATGGATCTCTGACAATATCCCTGTAACCATCGATCACCATCACCATCACCATAGACCTGGGCATTACACGGCCCACAGCCTGGAACCGGCCCTTGTGATGGTTCTGCCCGCCCCGGGAGGTCTCAGACAAACCACACGATTTTACTTATGAAGTGTCTGGTTGTGTATTACTAGTGTGCTGCTTCCTGTATTTTGGCGTAAAGCTGTGAGCTTAGTTTGCAACAAACGTGTCTGTATTTAAAGAAAACAACTAGAACCGTCACTATGAGACAAATGCAGAAAAATCCAGAAAGCTGTCTGGAGATGAGAAGGAGAGGACAACTCTGAGTTTCTACTGTGGCCCCCCCAAGAACAATAACGGCCCACCCCGGAGCTATCACTAAAGAAATCACCAACAAACAGTAAGAGCGTAATTTAACTCACAAAAACATGAAGCTAATGCTCTCAGATTTATGTACCGTAATCAGAAATTGTTTAGGATTTGGGAGTGCTTGTCTGTATTTTCTGATATTTAGAGAATAAATGATTACTGTAATCATTTAATTGAACACACAATTTAAACGATGAATAATGTGCACTAGTTGCATTTCCTTGCTTTGCTGTCCATGCCCTCTTTGTGCCTTTAGAGGACTGTAATCTGTTGTTTGTCCTAAGACAATGAGGTGGTGCTCTGCATCTGTGAGACAGTGATTTCAGTTTGATTCCTTGCAGAGGACATAAGGCTAATGCCAATTTGACCTACAAAACTTTAACACAGGTGAAGGCCTCACATACAGGACTGCAGCCAGGAGGGCCAGAGGGAGGGTAGGGGGATTAGCAACACCATCAATGATCCTGGTGCTTATCAGGAGTGGTGCCGTGTTAAGACTGAAACCAGTAGTAGAACCCATAGAACCCATTTAGAGTCTACATAAAAACAAACAAAAAACACTGCAAAACATTAAATATCCGCTAAAAATCAATTCAACATCTGCAATTTACACTCTATCTAATCAGAAATTGCATTGCTGTGTCCTTTCAATCAAATTAAATGTCACACTTGTTCATAGGATAGAGGACTTACTTTAGAAAGAGTATATAACACTCTACAGTCCTTTTTTAACCCTTTGGGTCCCCGGTTTGTGAGCTGTACTTACGAGACAAACTTGCCCAGTTCCACCTGGATGATGGCGTTTTGAAGCTGGACTTCCAGAAGCAGGGCGTCAGCTACACCGCCCTCGCTCGTCTTATTGGCATGTGGGGAGAAGATCCGCAGCATCCCCATGTAGCTGCCCACCACCACCTTGTCTACACAGTCACAACCACAGAAGAGGACAATCGTATGTTGTAAGTCAGGACGGACGTTGTAACTCGCTGCTGAGGTCAGGAGCTCAAAGGGTGTGAACAGCATCAAATTATTCTTATTCATCAATCAACACGACGTTCGACAGCTTTGACTCTGACTAGTCTTAGTAACCCAACCTGAAGTAGGCTGATGAAAAGTCGACTACTTCCCACAGAGCACAGAGCAGAGTTTTGTTATATCTCCATGAGTTGTGCCTTCTACTAGGCTCCACGTCTGTTCAGGCAGCAACCTGAAGCAGCTGGCTTATGCTTCAAATGTAAGTGTTAATGTTAAGTTAAAAGTTAAATGAAAGTGTTAATGTTAAGTTAAATGTTAAATGTAAGTGTTTATATTAAGTTAAATGTTAAAAGTAAGAGTTAATGTTAAGTAAAATGTTAAATGTTAGTGTTTATATTGAGTTAAACGTTAAATGTCAGTGTTAATGTTAAAGTTTTTTCAAGTTTAAAAAGTTAAATGTAATTGTTAGGCTAGGCTCGGCTTACACACTAATTCTACTTCTGTTCAGGCAGAAACGTGAAGCAGCTGGCTTATAGTTTAAAGGAGACACATTATATTGCATTCAACTGACAGGTGCTTTTGTCCAAAATAAATTCCTGTCAACTGGTGAATGTCATCAAAAACTGTACAAGCATCCCTTCCAAATAGACATCTAACAGCATGTCAGAGCCACAGCACAAGAACTGCTCTGTGTCTTAAGAGATGAGGCATCGAAAGGTAAAGAGTACTACAGGCGTGACGTACTCTTGCAGGGCAACCAGGAAGTTAGCATCGCCCTGGTTCCCTCGAGAGAATGCCAGAGGGAATATTCCATCAGGTTTACCCTGCAGCGTAAACCCCGGTAGGTAAACCCCGCCCCAGATGGGCAAACGAACAAGTCAAAGTACACTTCAAATAAATTTGTCCCAAAGATGTTTTTTTTTTTCATCTTAGGTAGCTGATGTTTGTTCAAGTGTTCATTTTTCTGATCAATTTGCTTTTAATTAGTTATTTGATGCTGTAAAAAGGGGGTGAGACGTCATGATTGGCAGCTGTGAGTCCAGCTGAGAACCTGCAGCCATGCTTGACTCGTGATTGGTTCGGGTCGGCGTATGGGCGGGAGAATGATTTCAAAAGTGCGAGATGGCAGCGCGCGTGTGGGATATTTTGGCTTCACTCCTGTACGGTGGGAAGAAGTGGAGACATCTTTACATACAGTGGGTCTGTGGGTTTAACAGTCAGGGTTGTGTCTGGTGTCTTTTTGTGAGGTGGCTGGTGTATCGCGTCCTCACTACCCACTGACCATGTCCGGTGCCGCTGTTGTCCACGTCTCCGACACACAGGCATCCTTGGTCAAACTCCTCCCCCTCGCCAAGCACTGTGGACCACCAATCACGGGCCTTGAACAGAGACATGCTGCCTCTGATTGGACGGAGAGAGAAAGACAGAGGAGGAAAAGTGTTAGATTTCTTCTGTTGTGAACGTGATCATTTTTCAATCACATATAGTCCTTCTAATTCATAACTATTGATTAATAATGCACCCTGCACTGGAAAAGAGCGAACAGAACTGAACACTGAATTTCTCAAAAAAAAAGCTGATTGTTCAAAATATATTTTAATTTACACTATTTTTCACAGAAATAATCTGTTCAAAATTTACCCAAAACCGCTCATTTTACACAAACCTCCTGCAGCTATTGTGGTCACTATTTTGGTTAATTGTACAGTTTATTGTTCTGTACTGTTATTGTTATGCATTAAATACAATATGGAACTGGAAATTGCAGAAAAAAAGCCCCCAAAAATCACACATTCAACTCAAAATATCCAACTTTGCAGTATCCAAGAATAATAATAAGTATTATTATTATTATCCATCCATCCATCCATCCATCCATCGTCAACCGCTTTTCCCATTAGGGGTCGCGGGGGGGCTGGAGCTGATCCCAGCTGGCATTGGGCGAAGACAGGGTACACCTGGACAGGTCGCCAGTCCATCAGGGCACATAGAGACAGACAACCATTCATGCTCACATTCACACCTACGGGACATTTAGAGTCATCATTTAACCTAAACAGCATGTCTTTGGACTGTGGGAGGAAGCTGGACCCTCAGCGCTAACCACTGCACCACCGTGCAGCCCTATTATTATTATTATTATTATTATTATTATTATTATTATTATTTATCAGTAGTAGTAGTAGTAGTAGTAGTAGTCGTAGTCCTATAGTTTCAATAGGGTCCTCACGGACTCAGGCCCTAAATATACTCAACAATGGAAGAGGTCCCCTCAGGAAAAAGGGAACCACTGAAGGACCTCTGTTCCCAGACTCATCCTGCAGGCACAGACTCAAGCCACCAACCCTCTGTCCACTACAGAGACACCGAGTTATCAGCTTGACCAGAGAGGTGGAGGTCAAGCTGGAGCCGCTGGCATGGTGACAACTTGGACCACTATGTCCGCTGGCCTGAGAGCCTCTCAGCGCTCTGTGCACCTGCAGCCAATGACAGGCCAGAATACCAGTCACATGACCTCAGGACTATGAGTATGACTATAGGGGGGGATGAAGAAGGGATGTAGGCGGGGGCAAGCAGCTTTTCTACTTGCTAAGTGCTGAGCAGGTGGAACGGACAGCTAATCCAGAGATGCAATCCCTCCCATCTCCAGCACACTGCCACACAGAGCTTAAAGGAATATTACACCTTCTACTACCAAGATATTTAACTAAAGATTCAAGTTTATAAAATGCATTCAGGAGAGCAAAGAGCGGTTTGCTTTTCTCTGATGATACAGTGTTGTTAGTTGCAGCAACTCCACCTGCAGCTTCTGGCGGGAAGCCATAACGGAGCAAATCCCTGTCCAGCGCTCCTCATTCATTATTATAGCAGCTTCATTTCATTTCTAACAGGGTACAGGACAGCATCACCCTGTGACTGTCTGCTTGGCCTGGTGCTTTGTTGACTTTCCTTGGCACAACCTGTTGCACACCACCGGCACTTTTTACAACTTACCCTCACCAGTTTAAATCAATTAGCTGTGAAATGTGCCTCCGCTAATGCTTTCTGCAAGCATTACGTGTGTAGGAAAATTTAAATCCACTAAGGGGAGACTAAGGCTGGACTAAGGACTAAGGTGTTCTCTTTATCTGACCACGTCCCTGCTAGGGGGAGACATGTCCACTCCATAGCGATGGAAGGCATCCTGACCTCAAAATATGATCTGGAATCTGCAAAAACTCTCAGCAGACTCGCTGTGCGTCAACCAGAACTAACCTGAACTATTCGACATCAACAACTTGCAGGTTACCCTCTATACATGACCTCTGACCTCCCTGCAGGCTCTCGAGATGTTGATACTGACCAGCACTGCTTACAGTAGTGGTATTAGTAATTATTTCAGTACTTATTAACAATTTTCCACAAAGAGTGCACATTAAAATAAATACATTTAAACCAAATTAAAGGGAAAACTAAAAATACTGACCGATAAGGTGGCTTAAGTATATTATACCTAGACTTTTTACACAGCATATTAGGTAACCCTTTCACTACCAGCCTAAGTTTAGGCTCTACAAAAATAAAATATAAATAACATCATAAATGACATAATTCTAATATTTCTTTGAACAACATTTTAAAATGATGATGGACTGATTTTTGCAGGGATCAGTCCCAAAAAAAGATGTTTGGTTTAGCTGGTAGTATATGCTGTGCAGGCCAGGATGTCTGTGCAGCACCACGACATTTAGATTAAAGTGGTATTTTGACACACATTTTACCGATTTAAAAAAAAAAAAGAAGTTTTTAATGAATTCATTGATTGACAGAGACAGTTTTTGAAAGGGGGAGAGGTCGGACTGGAACCCCAGGTCGCTGTGGGAAGGACTAAACCTCAGTACATGGGGGTCCTGCTCTTCCAGGTGACCTACTGCAGCGCCTCACATTTGGCCTTTAACACACATTTCTGTCTCATCCTGCAATTTGAAAATTGCAGTAGGTCATTCTGTGATTTCGATAAGAAAAACAGATAAATCATGCAGCCCAACCCTGAATTCATACCGGCTCTCTCTCTCAAATTTAAGACAACCTGCAAATACAGTTGGGAAGCAAATGGTTTTGGACTTTGTACGTTATCTGTGCAGTTACATCACAAAGCATGTAAAGCATGAACATTGATAAATAGCGTCGGTTGGTTCGTAATCGTCCGATCTCTCTTCTGACTGACAGTTGGATCAGTGTTGGTTTTGTAATCCTCAACTCGTACTGTGCAATACTGTCAGATGAAACTTCATCACAATATCCGTGCAAAAGCTATTTTTCCACTTGTGCAATTGTGTTAATAGTCTGTTTATTTTCAATACTGTCATATTATTTATATGTTTCATATTTCCCTTTGTTTATATTGTACCTACTTTTCCTTCTTTTTGAATTGTCATATTTTATGTTTAGCTTCTGGTTTTTGCACTATCCTTTTTCCTGCTGTACACCTCAAATTTCCCCTCTGTAGGACTAATAAAGGAATATCTTATCTTATCTAATCTGTGTTTCCCTCATACCTCCACACAGTAGGTATTGTATGACACTATGATAACAAGGCAACACAAGTTTCCACAGGCAGTGTAACATCTCACAAATATTATCAGGGTGTGATAGTATGTGAAAAATAAATATTCCAATAACCAGAAGACCCTCCTTTATTATCCTATTATTATTACATTAAACCCATTAAACATATACAGTATATAGGCTATATCTGAGTGGTGAAATTGGGAGGTAATGTGTAGTCTAACTGGAGAAAAACAGGTCTGAACGTTAATTAGTTCAGCTGTGTGTGCTCTTGGGCTTTAATGAGACACGAATGAACACCTGTGGGTTTATTGTTCTCCACCCAGGAGGACTCATGTTGGGGTCAATAAGTCCTCTGTGGCTAAGCAACAGAAAAGGTCTTGTAAATTAACTATACATATACAAACTGGTCACAAGTCGAAGCGTCCTACAGGTAAATTAGCGTGCAGCTAACGCCAAGCCGGTTGAATTAACTTTAGCTTAGATGGCTAAATAGCTAGTTAGCGCGCTAAGTTGGCTGGACACGAACTAGCGGGTCAACAACAGCGTCACAGCCGACAAAACGCGTTCAGGTTCGGTCCCGCGGGTTTCTTACCTTCGTGCACACGAGCCAGTCCGTAAGAGACGAAGGTTTGTTGGTCCTCGTTCACACACAACTCACATTTCTCAGCCTCTTGCTTGCAGCCATCGTCCTGTTGTCATGGCACTGACGCTCAGTGAAGCCGGGCGGTTGTGCGCAGGAACGGAAGTAGAAGGGGTTGCAGGGAAATGGAGTTTTATGGACTAAAGACTGTTCTCTCGAAATGACTGATCTCTGATTGGACTGCTTTTTATAACATTTGAAGATATTTTGAGAAAACATCCTAAATAATAATAATACCTAAATCAAAGTCACACAATATTGTGGAACTTTTTAGTAGTATTTGTATATTTTAGTATTTGTAAGTTTACTGTGCAAAAATGCTAAAACAGGTATTAAAAGGAGATGTAGTTCTGTTGTCGGGGTCAAATTATGGAACAATGCTAATATAAAATTAAAACTGCGTAAGCTTTGGTTTTTAAAAGAATGGTTAATAAAGCTATTTTTGATGGTTACGACTGTGAATGCTTTGATGATGATGAGTTTTTTATTCTTTATTATATTAATTATTTATTGCTTCTACCAATTCAGTCACTACTTAATACAAAGACTGTTGATTTGTTAATACTGTTTGCACTGCTTATACTCATTGTATTATGTGTGATGACTGAATAGAAATACTACTACTGCGGCTACTACTACTATATCCACCATAGGCATATATTACGCTACTACAATATTATTGATATCAGTATGTAAAAATGATGCTTTTATTCAACTTGTAAAAGAAATTGATGCCACAGCAGTGTGAATAAACTGCAAACTATAAACTGTATAGTCTGTATAGACTGCCAGTTCTTGGATTTAGAGTATTTTATTAAACATTGATGATTGATTTAATCTCATTATTTATTTAATTTTTATTTCTTTTAAATTTGCTTATTTTTGTCACTGTTCCCTGTTCCAATCTCAGAGTACAATCCTATAGCTGTTATATCATCTGCTTTATACAATATTATTTTATTTATTTATATTTTAATGAGCATTGTCACAACAATATACTATACTGTCTGTATAATCTTCTTTGGCTCATTGAAAATATTTGAAACAAACTGTATGACATTAAACATTGACAGTGAGCATTTGCTGAGGTACTGTATATACTGTAAATGTATGAGCATATCATGTATATAATGTTAAAGTTAGATATGATATATAACTGTGGACGAACACGAGTGAGATCACTGTCATGAAGCTTAATAGTTTGTACAATGCGGATTATACTGTGCACTGGTTATTTGCTCTTTCTATGTATTGTCTAATTTTATGTTTTGTCCTTGACGTTTAAAAATGAAAAACCGGGCTCGTCCGGGATTTGAACCCGGGACCTCTCGCACCCTAAGCGAGAATCATACCCCTAGACCAACGAGCCGCCTGTAAGCTGAGTTTAACCGTGAGTTTCAGACTTTACTGTACATGCCACGTTGCACACACACTGCTGTCCATCTCTGATCTCCGGGCCACCACTCTGGTTTTCCCCGGTATATGAGCGCCATCTACCGGCGCTTTACTGGACTGCAGTAGACTCAAACCTGCAAGCTGTGGTCTCCTATTAAACCAGCTTTTTCTGATTCTCTGGAGGGAAGCAAGTTTACTCTCAAATACTCGCATCCAACCGGAATATGCTCAAGACCATCTTCCTTCATCATATGATAAAATTATTTACAGGTTAACTTGGTTAGACTCAGTAGTTCAGGAGTCAGTGTGGTCAATGTGTATGTGTGTGATAATTATTATTATTAATACCATTTTTATCCAAAAAGGGAAGAAAACATGAAGTAAATAAAGTTCTCTGGGTGGAGGCTGCACCACTGAAGAACAATATCAATCAGTATCAGTATTGATATACTACTATACTAAAATTTATTTTATGGACTTAAACAGTGACACAAAGCAAACCTGGGTCCATAGTCCAGAACAGAGGGTCGGTCTTAGCAGGTTCCTCTGACCCCGGGTATGTTGAGTTAGTAGTAGTAGTTTACAGTCAGCTGTTGCTGGGTTGGATTTCTTTGTATTATTTTGTGCTTGTAATATTTAGGCCATAATTCACATCATAAAAAGTAAAGCAGTGCAAAACAACAATACCACAACCCTATAGCATCAAGTAGTTTAATACATCATTTTTCATGCACTGATCAGTTTTGAGATTTTGGGCTACTGTCTTTCAAACTAGAGGGAAAAAACATCCAAAATACACGTGTAGGTGTTTATTTTACAATTTGAGTCTGTAGATTTCTCCTAAATTCACCAAATGTTAGCATTAAATAATGTCTCATTTAAACATCAAATCATAGATACCTTGTAATATAAAATAAATGTGTGAATAGAAGTAATAAACTGGGGAAGTTTCATGGTGATCTCTATTAGTTGGATGTTTTCACTCCCTTCACTGGTGCTGTTTGGTAACGTAGAGTTTTACAGTACATATCTTTGAAGGCCATTTTCTCAAAATTGTTTTTTCCTCAAACTCTGAGCCAGAGCCAGACTCCCCAGTTCGATTCCTCTCAATATTTTTGAAGGATTTTACAGTGGGGCTCGTTCAGATATCAGTCATTTTATTTTACTTTATTTTATTTTATTTTATTTTATTTTATTTTATTTTATTTTAAGGCTGTTGACAGTATTTTCTGATTGGTGGTACTAAGAGATATCTAAAATCCCCTCTGTAAAAAAAAAAACCCTTGATTATAATATGTCAACAAATTGAAACAACATTTTTTTCAGTGTTGGAAATGTATGCCAATTAGCACATAATTATTAATATATTGCCTCATTTGCACATTTAAACATACATTTTCTGACAACTAGTAATACAACAACTGGGGCAGTTTCATGGTTATATCTATTAGTTTGATTGTTTACCTGATTCACCTAGAGGCCCCCTCAACCATGAGGCTGAATCAAGATCCATATAATACAATCTCAAAACAAGATTTAAAGAAGAAGAAGAAGAAGAAGAAGAAGAAGAAGAAGAAGAAATAGACAGACAGACTTAACTGTCATTCAAGTAAAACACACGGTGACCATTCAAATGAAATTATGATGTGCTGGCTTACCGTACAAGAAAACGTGGATAAAGTGGGTGTATAACTGAGTGACAAATATTTATAAAGTGACATACTAATCTGAAAAAAATTAAAAAATAAAATAAAATATGTACTGTGAATATTGCAAATTGCACATTGCTCAGTTGAGAAATATATTGCACATGTGTAGATTCATCAAGATGAAGAAGAAGAAAAGAAAATCTGCACAATTATTATTTGATTATTTGATTTGGTTACACCCAGCTACAACTTGAGCCTTTATTTTTATTTTTTTTTTTACATTTAGACAAATTAGCACCATTAATAGTAAGCTGAATTACAGAGCAGTACAAATACCACACTGTGAAAATACTCCACTGTAAGCAAAAGTCCTGCATTAAAAGCCTCATAAGTAAAGGTATGACAGTACTATCAGAAATAAAGCAGTAGCTAAATGTAGTTAAAGTAAAAGTATTGTGCTGTAAAGCGTTCTGGATGTGTATATTACTGCTGCATTAATGTGTACATGTTGTGCTAGCTTTAAGTAGCTCCCACTGCTCAGAGAAACACTCCGTCCTTCAGTTTATCACCAAATGTGGAGATGGCTGTCACTGGACAGGATGTGGAAGAAGACCTTTATTCTGAAAAGACAAATGTAGTGGAGCAGAAAGCACAATATTTGTTCTAATCAGAGGGACCTGAAGTATACAGTACTTCCAGTATGTTTGTGGTGATGACCTCCAGTCCAGCAGGTGGTAGCGGTTTCCATTTAACTGACTTTATTTCATGTCTGTGGCTTTAAACCTGCCACAGATCTGCAGAGAACAGTCCTGTTATCTGACAGGAAGCGGAGGGTAAAACAAAGCACATAACACTGAGCTGGATCATATGTGAGTAAGGTAAGTGATACCAGACAGTATACCACAATAATAAGATGATCTACTGGCCACGTATGTGTGTAGAGAGGAGCTGATACTGCTGCCCAGTGATGGAAGGAGTATTCACATCCTTTACTGCAGTACAAGTACTAGTACCACACTGTGAACACGGTGGAATGTAACTAAGTACATGTACTGTACTTCAGTACAATTTTGAGGAACTTGTACTTTATTTGAGTATTTTAATTTTATACTACTTTATATGTAATTATATCTCAGAGGCAAATATTTTACATTTTACTCCACTACATTTATTTAACAGATTTAGTTACAATTTACTCTGCAGAATTAGATTATTGATACAAAACAATAATATAATAATAATAATAATAATAATAATAATAATAATAATATGTTGCAGTATTATAGACTGGCTTCCCAGCAGTATGTGAAATAATTAAAATTAGCTCCAGCTTTACCAGTGGCAACATTAAATTGATGCTATTTACATAATTTGTACTTTTTCGGTACTTAAGGTATATTTTGATTCTAATACTTCTGTTCTTTTACTTGAGTATGAATTTAAAAGCAGAACTTTTACTTGAGTATTTTTACATTGTACTGTAGGTGGATTTTGTCAACATTTCATCCTTCAGTTTATCACAAACATTCAACACCAGCACATCTGGAGATACCTGGTTTTCACTGGACAGGGAGGGTACTACTCTGAGATGTATTGGAGTAAAAGTATAAAGTTGCATAAAATGGAAATACACATGTAAAGTACAAGTACCTTGAATTTGCCCTTGAGTAAATGGACGTAGCTCTCATGCTAACAGATGCTAGAAACACCACTGTGCTTCCTCTTGACTCCTCAGCCCTGTCTGGAAATGAAACAGGAGCACCAGGACGTCATTCTGCAGGCGTGCGGCGCTTCATCCCTGCGTGTCGGTGCAAAGATCCAGACCCTGTGGAGCGGTTATGGGGAGATAGTCCGGCTGCACCTGGAGGGCTGCGACCGCCCATCTGTGGTGGTCAAACATGTCAAGTTTCCGGAGGAGGCCCAGCACCCCGGCGGCTGGAACACGGATCGCTCCCACGCACGTAAGGTGAGATCCTACCAGGTGGAGACACACTGGTACCAGAATTATTCCACCAATCACAGCTGCCGGACCCCTGCCTGCCTGGCTGCTTGTTCCCATGGAGACGAGATGCTGATCGTGCTGGAGGACCTGGATGTGGCTGGTTATGATCAGAGAAGGTATGACCACAGGAGTCAGGGCACCAAATGAATGGACAACGTCTAAATTTCCTCAAAGTGATGCAGTTTAACATGTTGTAGGTGCTAAAAAAGACATTTTTTTAAAGCTTTGTGTCTGCAAAACATCTAAATTGCAGCAAATCTGCAGCTACCTCAACTACTGAGGTCATGGGTTCAGATTCTCCCAGTGCATCTCCACCTGCCAGTAAGATTTTTGACAAGCCACCAAAAAGTCTATGAAATTTATATTTATATTCAGAAATATTTAATTTGATCACTTTACGCATACACTTATGTACACACACTGCCACGACATGATTCAGGTGGAGAAATACTAAATTATTTTACTGTATTTAAATGACAAGTGTGTAACATTTAGCAGGATCTATGAGCAGAAATGGATTACAATATTCATAACTGTATTTTCATTAGTGTATAATCAGCTGACACTAAGAATCACTGGGTTTTTGTTAGAATGAGCCAATAGGGAGTGGGTCCTCTTCATGACGTCCGCCATGTTGCTGCACCATGTTTCTACTGTAGCCCTGAACGGACAAACCAAACACTGGCTCTAGAGAGAGACTTGCAGGTTTTTACATTACCTGAAGGCCACTGTAGTTCTCGGTTGCTCCTAAAGTAGTGTTATTATGGTATGGATGGCCTCTGAGTGAGGCCACCGGCGTTACCACAGTATCACAGCACTTAGCGACTCACGTCACTGCAGTCAGGGCGGAATGAGTGGACGGTTGGACTCAGTTAGTTGCAGTCTGCAACTGCACCACTAGACGCTGCCAAATCCTACACACTGTATCTTAAAAATTTGAACAACATGTAGAACTGACAGCTAGCTTTAGGTGACAGCAGGCTAGATTCAAAATATTGTCTGTCCGTCTGAGTGTCTCAAATACTCGCTGTCTCGGTAACCCAGCTGCCCACGGACCACAGAGACATGTGCCGAGGCTTTTCAGATCGGGTAGAGCAGAAGCCTGTGTTATGGTGCCAATTTGTTTCATAATCTAAGTGGCAACGGGGTGTTGAAATGGTCAGTGGACAGGGTCACACCGGCCACAACAAAAACAGACATCGGTCCTTTAAAACAGTCATAATCAGCCTTCAAAACTCATCGTGTGTAACATACATGTAATTACTGAATATATGGTAACTTTTCTTCAGGTTGTTAAAATCCATCAACATCCTACACACTGAAACGTGTCAATTTCAAGACCTGTTTCCCAGGTCCCTCAAGACATGGAGAAGGGTGAGACATACAGTAGAAAGAAATGTCATGCTGGACAAATATGGCTGTTTTTTTCTTTGTAGGACGAGGGTGAAGGATGGAGAAATAAGGGCTTGTCTCAGTTGGCTTGCCCACTTCCATGCCCTCTTCCTGGGTGTGGCTCCAGAGGGCCTGTGGCCTGTCGGCACCTACTGGCACCTGGAGACGCGTCCCGATGAGCTGGAGGCCATGGACGACGGCGAGCTCAAAGCAGCGGCCGGCGACATCGACAAAATACTCAACGAGTGTCGCTTCAAGACCGTTGTTCACGGAGACGCCAAGTTAGCCAACTTCTGTTTTTCCCAGAGTGGACGGGACGTGGCTGCTGTAGACTTCCAGTATGTTGGCGGGGGCTGTGGGATGAAAGATGTTGTGTATTTTTTAGGAAGCTGCATGGAAGAGAGGGAGTGTGAAAAGAGGGTACCAGGACTGCTGGACTACTATTTCACAGAATTAAAGCAATCTGTAAAAGAAGATGTGGACTTTGCTGCGCTGGAGAGAGAGTGGAGGGAGATGTTTACATTTGCATGGACAGATTTTCATCGCTTCCTGCTGGGATGGATGCCTGGACACTGGAAAATCAACCGCTACAGTAAACAGTTAACCAAGTTGGTTCTCTGCAAGCTGAAACAGTAACCAGAGCTGACTGATTTGAACCTGAAAATCTGTGTTTGGAAAACGAACCAGTCACAGACACCTGTGTATAGTGAAGCATGCTCATCAAACCATTTCTGAGTAAATAAAAGTTTCTAAAAAATGAAGTTAAAAATGCTCTGGCTTTTCTTTGCTATACTGCAACTCTTTGAACAGCTCTTTCTTTTCTGAATTGGCCTTTTCTTACAGAAATGTTTACTGGAATGTAAACCCACCGATTAGATCCTGAGAACCAGAGGTTCGAGTGGCCATATGGACCAAATACTGAGTGTGAACTGGTAGCTGGAGAGGGGCCAGTTTGCCTCTTGGTCTTTCAATCCCCAGCAGCTCGAGACGCTTGTCAGGGGCAGCCCGCTCACTCTGACATCTCTCCATTAATG
Organism: Pterois miles; assembly: GCA_947000775.1. Lineage (NCBI taxonomy): Eukaryota > Metazoa > Chordata > Actinopteri > Perciformes > Scorpaenidae > Pterois > Pterois miles. Next base: position 11,168,554 of record CAMQGK010000568.1, on the reverse strand, counting down.
CATGGAACCACTGTAGGTCCTGTTTGTACATGTATGTATTTCGGGCCTGTGTGTACTGTGTAAATAAATAATAATAATAAAAACAACAGAGTGAAAAAAGAGTTTCCCCTCAGGGGATCAATAAAGTCTGTCTTCTTCTAAAATTCATTGCAGATACCTAAAAGAAAGGCTCACCTAAAAAAATCTGTACATTGTGTATGCTACATTTGCAATATTTTCACCGCTGTACCCTGCAGTCAGACAGCCCTTTCCGATGGGGACTGAAGTCCTCTATGTTCTCCTCAAAGCCACCAGACTCCATTGACAAAAACAGTTATTTTACCTTGCAGAACGGGGGAGTCGCTCATCTACCACTGCCTCCATAGATTAGTTTGTCTTTGGTGAATCTGAACTAACCCTTTAAGACTATTTTGATTTTATGGGGAAAACCAAACAACTGGTGCTGGAAGATACTGATATTTGACGCGACCAGTCCAATGAGGTGGCAGCAATGCACCTCTGAGCCCCAGCTGCCCATGAAGATGATGAAGTTAGCTGCTAGAAAGCTAATGTTAGCTATCTGTTAGCAAACTCAGCTAGCCAAGGCAAACATAATAATACTGAATATATGTCTGATTTATCCACAGGCTACTATAACATACTGCCCAGATGCCTGAGCTCAACTTGTTGCACATATACCGTGGACCCACTGAGTCGCATTTTAAAGTGCTGATAAAGAGTATTAGAAGATAATCAGACAGTGAACACAGCAGGGAGGTGAATACTTCACTGGTCTGTCTCCTAACCGCATTTGTTTTCCCCGATCAGCTGTTGCGAGGAGCGTGATGACGTGGTTCCGGTCTCACACCCGACATTACAACAAGGCAGGCGAGCCGAGCGGAGCCGAGCCGATCTGGGACAGAGAGTCGACGGTGCCACCAGAGTAAAAAGGTAGGAAAACACAGCTCTTCTGATAGCCATCACCTGGCTTCAGTTCGTTGAATTAAACGTGTTGTCACCTCGGCTAGCTGTTAGCTACTCGCTGTAAGCTGTTAGTTGTTAGCTGTTAGCTGTTAGTTGTTAGCTGCTAGCTGTTAGCTGTTAGTTGTTAGCTGCTAGCTGTTAGCTGCTAGCTGTTAGCTGCTAGCTGTTAGCTGCTAGCCCGCTCCTCTCTGGGAAGCAACAGCGAAGCTAACGTTAGCCGACAAGCTAACCCCGTTACCCTGGTTTCTCGACGGGTCAAAATAGAAACAGAGCCGCGGCTACTTCTTCAGTGTGTTTATCGGCTTCTGAACACGGTGGTTTTACCGGTAAATGGCTAAATGTCTGTGGATGTCCTGGTTTAGCTCGGCTCGGGATGGTTTACAGTTAGTTCATTGTTTTTACAGCTTACTGTAAAGATGACGCAACATAGCAGGTGTCAGAAAGTCCGAAGTGAAACTCAGGAGAACCACTTTAGCAGCCGGTCGTTTCTGTTGTCACGCTTCAACGTTTTTCCTACTAAAAGCAGAAGTGTTTTATGTGAGGGGGTCGGTGGTGGCTCAGTCCGGGGGGACCGCCTGGCTCGGGGACCGGTGTCACACTGAGACCTGCGACCCAGCAGCCAGCAGCACAGGAGGTCACCACCTGTGTTTTGCTTTTCATTTAGACGTCTGTGAGCATTTAGTTAATTGATTTAGAAAAAATATACATATAAATATACACATGTGTTTATTAACAGTTTAGTTTTGTGTGTTTTCTAATGAGGTTGTTGCCTCATTTAGTACACTGTTTGCTCACATTTTCAGAAACAGAAACGGTGATTTTGTGTTTAGAGGTCAACCGATTAATCAGGCCGATTAACTGGGTAAATTATTTTGACATTTTCATAATTGGCATCGGCCAACGCCTGAGCGTATTAAGGCAATTAGCAAGCAGTCCAGCTTCCTCTTACAACATGACCTAAAACAAAAAAGGTGAAAATGTTCAGCTTCTTAAATGTGAGTATTTCCTGCTTCCTTTCCTCCTCTAGGATAGTTAACGTAATATCTTTGAGTTGTGGACAAAACAAGATAACTGAGGATGTCATCTGGGGCTTGAGGAAACACATTTTGCTCTATCTTCTGGGAAAAATTAACAGATTAAACAATGAAAATCCTGAGTTGCAGCCCTGTATATATGTTTAAAGCCCTGGTTGGTTAATTACCATCATGTACTATATCTATGCTGTTTGGTCCACTTTTAACTCGCTCCAGTGACTGGCTGGTTCTTCAGGTAATTTGTGCCAGGACTGATTTTGACAGACGGCTTTTAGCATTGGTGCAGCTTCATCTTCCAATATATCTCATGGACACTTCAGGGTTACCACTTTAATATCTATGGATCTGTCTCTGTGTTAACTGACCTTGATTGCTGTGTTTTGTATCTCTAGTTTAACCAGTTTGCTTATTAACTGTTTGATGTGCTGCAAATGAGGGTCCATCTCAGTTGATTCCCCGAAATATATTCACACACACAGGCCCAAATATAAACCTGCATAAACAGGACCTACAGACATGCATTACGTATGGAGAGATGTCAGATGGAAGGGGCTGCCTCACTGGATGGAGCCCTGAACCGGTGGGGGTTCGGTGCCTTGCTCAAGAGGCATCTCTCCAGCTACCAGTCCGCTCTGTACTTGACCCAGCTGCCGTTACATATGGTGCCTTCAGATGTGTTGGTGTTTACTGTGTTTATGAGTTAGGTCCACGCTGGAGCGCTGGTTTACTGGTCGATTAGTTTCAGCTTACAAGTTAAGACTCAGTTTATCAGGCACATCAGCCAAAAGTAAAACAGTCTAAAACAACAGCCCTGTATTTTATGTCCTACCTGTTGATTCAACTTAATGGTCTTTTTAGGTAGTTTTGCTTTGTGGTGCTGTTGTAGTGTAATATGTTGTACTGAGAAATGTCTGTCATATTTAGTCTTTATGTAAATGGGATGGACAAAATAGAAACACAAGCAGCACAAACTACAGCCTCTAAAGTGACTGGCAGCTGAGTGATTATTTGCATATTTATCAATTCAGCGGTGACAAATGCAGCTGAAATACGATGTTGTTTCTGCCAGGACCATTTTACATGTATGAAAAAAACCCCGACTGCAGTAAAATATGTTGTTCAGATAATAGTGAAAGCTATACAGCCAGATATATGATTTAGTGTGAAAACCATCCTTCCTCTCAAAGAGACTCTCTTTCTTTCCCTCCAGAAACCAAAGAACCATCACCACCGAAGAACTGCTGTTGATAAAGTCGGTGACCTCCAACGTCCCCCACAGATGAGGCAGATGTTGTAGGGGGGGCTGACATCCCCACAGCAGGGACAGCTTTAGGTGTGTTTTAGCTGAGTCCAGAATGGAGAGGATTTGAGGGTGTTTTCTCCTCAGGTGAGTCCTGAGCTGTGACACTAAGCTCTCCTGAGCTCAGGTTCTTCAGAGCCCACCCTGCTAGTAATATGAGCCATGGACTCCTGGGCAGTTGATGGTCCCGTAACCCTGGTCATTAAGGCCCCAAACCAGAAGTATGAAGACCAGACCATTAACTGCTTCCTCAACTGGACTGTGGAGAGGCTGAAGAGTCACATCTCCAACGTGTACCCCAGCAAGCCGGTAAGTTGCTCTTGCGGTTTTCTTTGCTGCCTTCGTTCTGGCTCTATTTCTGAAATTTCCCTCAGGATAAATCTTATCTTATCTTAACTTAGTGTCTAAACTTACGTGTTAAGTCCAGCAGGAGGACCAGCAGTGACTCCTAAAAGGTCACAGTGATGTTTAGTTGGATGTAAAGCTAGATGTGTTTGACTAAATCGTACCAAAACACTACCAATTATTGTCATTATCAGTTAATTTGGCATTTATTTTCTCAAGTAATTGATTAACTAAAAAAACATAAAATATGTGTAATTAATCAAATTTAAATTACAATTTTGGCTTCCAACAATTATGAAAAAAAGATAATCAACATGAAACTCCTTCAGCGGTGCTCTCAGTTCGTCCTGTGTTATAAATCCAGCACACCCTGTCCCTTTTCAGCGGTGCTCTGTCGTCCTGCTCGTCCTGTGTGGGAAGATCCGCTCAGTGAGGACGTGTCGGTAAACCCACCCGACCCGTCTTTCAGCACGGCACCCGTCTGGTTTACCACGCTTTGCCGTGTGGTCAGCATACCAGAGTTAGGTAGCTAGATGTAGACACTTCATGTGCACCAGATTGATGCATTTAACTTTAACATAATAGGTTCAACGTTTCCTTTCTAGTCACATGATGTTCCTACAGTTAAATAATAAGTTAAATAATTGGGATCTCAATATTGACCAAAATAATCAGGATTATGATCTTCAATATTATATCAAATAAGGTAAAATTAATATCTTGCGACATAATTGACATATTCATGAATATCATCTATATAACCACTGAGTTACCAGTCAGCCACCAGCTTAGACATTTATGAAACAATCTGAGTAATAAAGGACCAAATTAACCTGACATTCATCTCTTGAGCACCAGACCCTCCTCTAGGTCTGAGAGGTGACTGTATGAGGTTGGTAGTTTCATCCCTCAGCGAGCACAGTCGCTGCCTGAGGATAAAACCCTTTTCAAACCACTCCCTCCAAACATGCCTCGAATGTTCCACACAGTCACATGACTAAAAACTGCCCCTGTCTTTATCCTGAGCAGCGGCTGTGTTGTTAACAGGTTGTTAACAGGTGCAGTGTGTGAACAAGACACTGCCTCCCGCTCACACATTTGGTGAAAATAATCTCCTCTTAAAGTTAGGTTTAACATGGATTTTCATGCAGGAGTCGAGCGGTTACTTGGAGAACGCTGTAGTTTTCATGTCGGTTTCTACATCTGAAATTTCAAACTTTTTGGCTGCTTTGCACTTTTAAAAGCATCAGCGTAGCAGCAGCAGCGTACACTGAGCAGATTGTGACTGAAGTTGTGAAGTTTCTGATGAGCAGACTGAAAGGGGAATACAACCACTGATTAGTACTGTCAGTGAGAACGTGATAACCTTTCAGCTTCTGTTCATTTATATACTTCAGTTGCTGGTTTACGATCATGGGCACTTAATAAAATGACATAAAGCACAGAGATTATGATCGTACACACTGGGTGTGCTTTTAGTGAGATCTGAAATCTAATCTAACTCAAAGGTGCAGAATCTCTCACCGCTCATGTTAAAACATTCCTCACAACAAGGTGGAAACAGAAACCAACCAGAAACTGTTTGTTCTAGGGAGGTCAGAGTTAACGCCATGACACCTTAATGCTGATTCGTTTTGATGCCACTTATTTATTTAACACATTAACACAACTGAGTGAAGATCCTGGCTTCATATCAAACCATAAATCTGATGAATCCATCGGTGCCAACCAGGTCAGACTAGCTCGTTGCTAAAGAGGTTCAATAACGCTCTAAACTGGTATGGCCATTTTCAAAGGGATCCTTTGACCTCTGACCCCCAGATGACCCCCTTGTGTCAGTCAAACTACCGTCCTACCAGCTGACCTCAGTGGACTACCAACCTTTACAAGAGTTAGAGATCATAAGATCAACGTCCTAACTGGGCGAAACCGAGCAGATACAACATGTAGATAATAATAAAAATAAGGAGATGTATAGAATAATATTAACAAACGTGAGAAAAAACTATAACAAAAGCAGATAAGAGCACTAGGTGGAATTATAAAGAGATGCTAGTAATGCCACTGCTGGACTCCATCTCCTAATGAATTTGGGTCTTTAAATCCTCAGTGAGTGACTTATTAGTTATATAGTTCATATAAGTGCCACAGCTTTTGTATCCATAATTTCTTGGTGGGATGGCTGGACTTCAACCACTTCAGTGTCATGCATTTCACCAGTTTGGTGCACATATATTTCTGTCTCCTTCCTGTTATCCCTGCAGGTATCATTCCCAACAGGGGGAGTCTTGTGGGATGTCAACATGCATTATTCTCCCAGCAGCTTGGAAAACATCAATCCAGTATCTTTTCAGCGTCAGGCACTACCAGATTGTGTTGAAATAGTTGTGCCTCACATTTCCTCCAGGCCTGTCACTGTTTTAATAGAGAGAAGAAAATACATGTACTCTGCTTTACTCTGTACACTGGTCATCTCTTTGTGTCACCATGCTGTTTTGTGTCCTAGCTGTCCAAAGACCAGCGGCTGGTGTACTCAGGGAGGCTCCTTCAAGACCACCTACAGCTCAGAGATGTACTTAGAAAGGTAAGAGCTGCTGGACTGCTGTACGCTGTGTGCACGCAGCGAATGCATGGATAAAATGTAGTTTGGCAACCCCCCTCAAATAGATGTCTGTATCTAAAAAAGGCTTTTTAAATGTATTCCTCAACTACTTCTGCAGCTAACAGTTATTTTCATTATCGATTCATGTGCAGATTATTTTCCTGATTAATCATTTTGTTTATAAAATAGTGAAAATCAGATTCCCACAGTTCACGTTGATGTCTTTTTTTTTTGTCCAATCAAGCGTGCAAAACTCCAAAATAGTAAGTTTAATGTCATGTTTAACAGAGAAAAAGCATCACCATGGCCACCAAATATTTGCCATATTTGCTTATTTAGCTTGATCACATGTCTGTAGGGGAACTGAAACAGGCAGCCTGGGGAACAATAGCTTTACCAACAAAGTGGGAGTATTGTGTCTGCCTTCTGGCTGTTTCCACACTAATCCTTCCTCCCTCTCTCTGTCTCTGCTCTGCTGCTGCCTTCACCTCCATCACCTCCTCCTCCCCCTCTTCTCTCTCTTCCTCCCACATCCTCGACTGGTGTCCTGACCTCGTCGACCTGCAGCAGGATGAATACCACATGATGCATCTAGTGTGTACGTCACACAGCCCCCCAGCCTCGCCCATCCCTCGGAGCCCTTCCACGGCCACCTCTTCTGGTTCTGCCTCCGGCGTGAGTAGACGTCACACTCCCCGCCCTCTTCACCTCCTGTCGGGCTCAAACTAGGAGTGTTGAGGCTCCTTTACAGCTTTATGTTGGGTCAAACATTTATGAGAGCTGGTATCCATGTTGACGCACCCCTTTAATAAAACACTCTGCCTGTCTACATATTGATGGTTAAAAATGCAGTGGCGTGCTCATCTCAGCGTCTGATTGGTGTTCACATCTCATCTCTCAGAGTTCAGACGGTGCCAGCTCCACCTCCCCTGCCAGTCAGCCAGCCTCCTCCTCCTCTTCCTCCTCCTCCTCCTCTTCTTCGTCTGTCCCAGGAAGTTATGATGGGCTGAGGTATCGTGGCGGCCTCCCCCAGTACAACCCCCAGAGCCCTGCTGGTGTCGCTCAGTGGTAAGCAAGCCTCTGACACCACAAAATAACTGATAAATAATATAACTGGTGAGTCAGCTGTAACCTACTGAACCTTTTCTTTGTAGAAACACAAAGCTCAGCCTATGACGTGGATAACCTGGAAACAATGACAACATGTATTTTAATTTATACAGTAAAGAAAGTCTGTTGTGTTGTCAATATATTTTATCAAGAAGTCTTTTGTGCAGCCTGAATGGTTCCACGGATCAGAGCTCAGGGTGGGTCGGTGTTCACGGGTACGCAGTACCAGTACTTCTTCGTTTTACTCCTCCACATACTCTGACCTTTTCTCTCAGCAGAACTCCTCACAGCAGCTGGTACTCTGCCCTCTTTATTACCAGGATATCTGAGAGATTCATTAATTGTATTTGTAAACAAATACAATTAATGAAACCGTATTTAAAAATATTTCTGAATCTGCTGTTTTTTGTTTTTTTTGACATATCCTGAAGAATTAAATGTTCAGACGGAGACTGATGTGTGTAAATGATAAAATAATCATTTAACTAGTAATAATTATGGTCCAAAATGATGTAAAATTGAGTTTTAAGTCAGAAACCTTCAAATTTTCTTAGAGGAGGACCCCAGCATCTTTTATGTGTCTCTTTATCCCGTTGTATAATAATTTATGTAGGAGCATCCTGACACCTTAACCCTGTAATGTTTCAGTGTTCATAATGTTGGAATATCATAGGCCTACTATAGAAGATGCATAGCCATAGTATAATAATGGCAATAAAACCACAGCTGATAAACGCTTAAAGAAATAATGAATAAATAGGAAAATGTCACAAGAGATTGCTGATGCTGGCTGATACGCCAGCATGTGAAGAAGTACTGTCGTTTATTTTCTCCACTTTAAGCACTGACACACAGTCGATGGAAATCCTTCTTGCAGCGTAGTTCTTATAATGTACTTGGAAATAAGATAAAATAAGATGAACTTTTATTAATCCCCGAAGGGAAATTATCTATATATCAATATCACAGGACCTGTTTTCTCTAATCGGTCCAGCAGTAAACCTTTTCAGCCCTTATAAGAAGCTGAAGTCTGAGGAGAGCTGCTGATTCAACACAGTGTCATTTGTGTTAGTGGTGTGTTGGATTTCATCACCCTGAGCAGAACTGTAGAATAAGTTTGAGCTCTGTCATTGTTACTTTACAAACAACCTGCTTAAGCTCCAGGAAGATAAAAAAAAAAAAAAAAGAAAGAAATCAAAATCATGCAGAATATTTTCTGGTGTGGATATTAATGAAGAGAAAGCCAACTTTGTTCTGGTCAATTTGCTGTTTGTTTGTGTGCAGTTTTATATTTAATAACAATCATGTTGTCCCTCCACAGGCCAGACGGAGCCCAGGTTCCTTTACAGGGTGACCTCCCTGCCAACATGCCCCCCCACCCCATGTACATGCCTGTGCAGATGCTGTGGTGGCAGCAGATGTATGCGCGCCACTACTACATGCAATAGTAAGTAAGAGGTCATGATCTCTTTATCCTCGCTACCGTCACAGATATTAATAATAGTGAGGACTTGTTATTTTAAATATCTGAATCTTTTCTCCTCCTCGTCAGCCAAGCAGCAGTAGCCGCCTCTCAGCCTCCCAGCGCCCCCCTCCCGCCTCCTCTCCCTCCACCTTGCCACATCAGGCCGCCCAGCCCAACGAAGCCGTGCAGCCGCCGCCGCTGGGACCCGACCCCGCCCCCAACCCGTTACCAGAGAACCAGCCGGCCAACCCCAACATCCAAATGAACGCTCAGGGCGGGGCGGTGCTGAACGACGACGAGCTGAACCGTGATTGGCTGGACTGGTTGTACACGGTGTCTCGCGCCGGCGTCCTGCTCAGCATCGTCTACTTCTACTCCTCCTTTAGCCGCTTCGTCATGGTGGTCGGCGCCATGCTGCTCGTCTACCTGTGAGTCACTTATTATTCTGGAGATGCATATAAAGCAGTTTACCGCTTTAGAAACGTGAGATAAAAGCTTTAAACCTCTCGTTGGTGTTTCTGTCCTCAGGCATCAGGCTGGTTGGTTTCCCTTCAGGCCGGAACAGCAGAACCTCAGAGGAGGAGAACGGGCCAGACCTCCTCAGGAGGAAGCAGAGAGACACCAGGACATACAGGAAATGGTGAGATAAAGAACAAGTACTGTCAACCTCATGACTGTTCTTGTCTTTATTTCTGCAAGAAGCATCCACAGATCTTACTCATCCGGCTCACAGGTTGATCTTGACAGCAGTTAAAATGATTTTGGTTATTCCAAGTTAAGATTTCTAAGGTTGACTAAAGACCACACAATCTGTCTGCATAGAGACGATAAGCTGACCGTGGTAGCTGAGTGCCGGCCATTGGACCTTTGTTGCATGTTTATGTTCTATAATTTAGCAGATTTGTGAGCCTTTAATGTCATAGATTCAGAGTTTTCTTCTCTGATTATTACCCCCTCCCCCAGCTCTGTAATACACCTTTGTACCCAGTTTCCACCATATTTAATTCAGATCAGATTCTGTAGATTTAAAACGTACTGGTAATGGTCGTTTAACGACTGTAATCATCAGCGCTACACCATCACTATGACTCTAACATGGCTGCCTCCTCTCATCTGTGTCCTAGGAGCGTCTGATGGATGAGGGGATGGAGGACGACGACAGCGGTGAGGAAGGAGGTGGAGGCCCTGAGGACCCAGCCCAGGCTGCCGCCGCCGCCGCCGTCGTCCCAGAGCCAGGCTTCCTTACCACCGCGTGGTCCTTCATCAGCACCTTCTTCACCTCGCTCATCCCAGAGGGACGACCCCAGCCGGCCAACTAGGCTGACCCAGCCTCTCTGCCCACCGCTCATATACCCTCTTCATTTACCAGCAGATACCGCTCTACAGAGGATCACCTTCACCACCTTCATCTCTACTCTCCTAACTTCAGATACCCCCTACGTTCAAATACCCTTTTACCCCGGACCGCCCGCTACCAATTCCAGCCGGTCAGCTACAAAACCTCCTACATGCTGCCAACAAACGGACCGATATTTATGAGAATAACGGAACATGTAGAAAGTTAATCTCATCGTGTGTTAATGGATTAAATGCTTCAGCAGTGAAAGAGTTTTTTTCTTTCATTGATCATGAGTTCATTGAGACGTGGTGATGTGAGAGACCCAGGAGGGAGCTGTCTTCCATTTTAAACAGTGATATGGTCGTACATTGAAACTTTTAAATGAGGGATGTGATCCACAAAAACAAAGAAAGAAAGAGGGGGATCTCCCTAAAATGAGGGAGATTTGAGTCGTTAACGGACAGAAAAACCAAATCCCTGAAGACATTTTCATGTTTGCACACGATGTGCATAAAGACATTGCAGCTACTGAAGCACATTGTTTTCCCACTTTGTGTATTTGAACGTTATTTACACATGTAAGTATATGCATCTTTAATTCCTGAATATAAGCTTTTTTGAATAAAAACCTTGCTGCGGTTCGACTCGTCTGTTACTGCTGCTGTAGTTCCTGTGTTGTCCTGCAGGTGGCGGTGTTCACACGTTCAGAGGAAAGGCCTTCAAAATGAGATTTCACAATCTGATGATTTAATTCTGTAAGTTTTGTTTATATTTTATTATTTTATTGTTTAAGTTTATAGTTTGCTTCTGCAGAAACCTCAAATAATTATTTTTATTATTATTTTCATATTATCTGTTATGTCCCATTTTTATCATTTTCATACTGTTTCCTGCACTCAGACATTGTGACTTTGTGATTGCTTAAAATAGCTCATAGCATACAATTATTATAATATTAATAATGTCAAAATTATTTACTCTTAGAGTAATTTACACAAAGCAAGTCACAGAATACTTCACATATAAATATATTAAATAAATGTGAAAGTACAAACAAATAGTGAGACAGCAAACTGGACTAAATTAAACTAAATGACAATAAAAGAAACAAAAAGAAAACTTAAATGAAAATAAATGTACAGTAATTTCAGGATAAGGTGTCTGATAAAGGCATGTTTTAAGAACGTGTGTGTATATATATATACATACATATACAGTGTATATATAAACATATATATATATATACACACACACACACGTGTCGCAGGGGGACTGGAGCCGTATGTGTGTGTGTGTGTGTGTTGCAAATTTACACAGCTCTGTGTACACATTTTTTAATTCTAGTAATTTGAATTATTGTATGTAATTTTGAGTTTTTATTTGACACTTGATGGTGATGTAACATCTCTCCCGTGCCAAAAAGCACTTTTGAATTGAGCTGATATAAAAGAGAAAATGTCTGTTGCTTTAACTTTTATCATTATGCTTCATCTTCCATGACACTTGTTATGCAGCTGAAGCCTCTAGAGGCAGCGCTATGGTTGGATTACAGGAAAAAGTGTATGAAACTATGCACAACACCGTATATGTGTGAGGTTGTTTCCCTGCAGCTCCACACTCATTCATCTGTTGTAGCCCCGCTAGCAGCGAAGCTTTAATGGTCCACCACGTTAATCCAGACTGAATTGTCTCAGCAACCATTCATAAATTCATGGTTTCCTGGGGAAATTAATTAATAATATTTGGGTATCTGGAGTAAGACCCAGTCAGTTTCTTGTTGAATGCCTAAATCAGAAAATCAGTCAGATTTGGCCTTGCTTCATATGTGACGTGCACGCTCATTACCTCCCACAGCCTGATCTACCTTTACAAAGGTTCCTTAAAGAGGCCGGCGCTAGTTTCAGACAGCGGGTGAATGCAGGTATATTCAGACAGACAATATGAGGAAAATAATGTGTTTAATATGTTCTAGTAGAAACCCAAAACACACGTATGAACCTGGAAATGTGTCCGATATGTATGAACACCTGTTGTGGTTCCTTCAAAGGAAACTCGAGAACTCGTGTTTACGAGATGGGAAGTCGTGAACGTCTCGTGTTGCGTTCAAGTGGTCATGAAGAACACAACGGCAATATTAACGTTACAGTCTAGACACCACGGAGGCTAACAGGTTAGCATGCTAGCTAGCGGGGGACATTATGAAGGAAATGTAAAGACATGATAACAGCGGAGAGATGAGGTCCTCAGACAGATTATTAAATTACCAAGAAAAACAACATATGCATAATAAAAGAGTATGAATTTCTAGTATGTCAGAAACGTTACTATGGAACCAATAGCGCGTATTTCCAGTGAAATATTACAGTATGCAACACTGGACACTACGGTGGCGTAAATCAGTGCAATGCAGTGGTGATGACAACATCCATAATCAATTTAAGCACCAGTATAAGATGTCACTTTGCTACGTGGAACATATATTTTAATTGAATTCAGACTTTATGATTCTCAGAAATCGTTGTTTTGGTCACATGAGGTTGGTACTGGGTTGCCATGGTTACACATCTTCAACCGGCGGGGAGGCTGTCAGGAAGTGACAACGTAAATTACTGCTCGGTGCAGCTGAAAGGATCCATACTACTGTTTATTCACACGAAAGTATACGATGGTACACATATTGGTATGTAGTGCACAGTTTGCCTGCTTTTTCTTAGAAATTAAATACTGTCTCATAATTATTGGTCAGTGCCTTGCTCAAGGGCAGCTCAGGGGTAGAAAGGGGAGAGGGGTGTTCACTGGCTTCACCTGCTGAGATGGTGTCTATCTATAGACTGCAGTGACCTTCACTCGGCCTTCACATTTTGCACCGACTGCGACGTCGTTATATTTTAAAGGAAGCTTAATGAGCGTCTGCTGGATGTTCAAGTTAAACGTGTGCAGGCTCCGACACCGTCCTCCCTGATAGAGAGGTGAGCAGGGAAGCAGCTCAGACAGCGATGCACTTCAGAGAGTCCTCCAAAACCCCCCTAATCGAATGACCATGGATTTTTGTGTAGTTGGTCGTAGAAGGCCTATTAATTATGCATGACAGCGGCTTGACGGCCATTTGATTTTGTTACACGCACCCCCTCCGAGCCGCCGATCCAATCAGGTTAGAATCCCCCCTCCCGGGGGCTAGACTCCCCTTATCGGAGGGAGAGGTTTCTTTAAGAGGGTGTTTGGGGCCTTGTAGGACATTTCATCATCATAATAAGTCCTTGTTATGCAGACGGCTCTCTCCTGTTTCCCTGCTATCAGGCCTCGTTGTCTCGGAGGGGCAGCAGTTGGGCTGGACACATGCCACCGAGATAGACTGACGTTATTAGGTAAACAGGGAGGAGATGGGGTGGGAGATAGTGTGTGTGACACCTGTTGGGACGGGATGGTGATGCACTGTCACACCTGCTCTCAGTAAAAGCACCTTGACTGAGCATGTGCAGTGAAACTCTCACTTTTAGATGAGAACCTGGCCGATGTTATTGCCTGATTACACATTTATTGTTAGTGTTGAAGATGTTTGTGTGTTAATCGAGGAAATGCAGCACAAGACGTGTCCGAATTTACAGAAAATCAGCAAAACAAAAACAGATTAATCATGTTTCCATCCACTACTGTTATGTGAATATTAGGAGGTGGGACAAACAGGAAGAGCGTCACCAAATGACGACCAGTCTAACCTCACAGGATGTGGATCCATGTGGAAAACATGATGGAAATATGACATCTCTGTTATGTGTATTAATGTGAAGAAGGTTAAAGTGTCACCGCTCGACAGATCTGTTTTCGTCTCATCAAGTCAAATCATGAATTATTGGTCAAGTCTGTCTCCAATACTTTTCCACCTGCCAACGGATTTCCTGTTTCCACCACGTGTTTTCACTCCGTTTTCTCAGCTGTGTCCGACACTGAAAACTTTTACAGCATTTTTTAGCTGCAGACTCACTACTGTCAAAAACACGTACAGGATGTGTTTGTGAGGAACGGGATTAACGGCATTCACACTATGCTTTTCGCTTAGAGTTCAAATTTGTATCATAAAAATCATAAAATAAGATTACGTCATGAGGAAATTAGGAAATAGCTGCTCTATGACGTCATAGCTCCAATGATTACGAACCCCACAAGGTCTGGTGTATGTATGAAAAATAAATATTAATTTGTATTTGGGTGAACAACTGTTTTCTGTAGCTCACAACAGAGCGCTGCAGGAATGAGTGAAAACCTGGTGATGGGTTGGCATTCAGTGGGTAAGTCAGTGGGTGTTTTGATAGATTGATGAATTATGAAGCCACAACACATCGTCACATGGACACGTCCTCCTTTACAGCCTCGTTACTTGTGCTCATGTGACCACGGTGCAACGTTAGCTTTTTACTTCTGCCGACTGCATTCACACAAATCATAAAGTGGTGTTCATTATCAGTCGGTATCATAAATGTCTGTTTGCCACAGAGTTTATTTTCTACCATAATCCAAAACCAGATGGAGCAATCCCATTGGCTGTTAGTGGAGGGAACCAGGGTGACGCTAACTTCCTGGTTGGCCTCCAGAAATACGTCATCCCTGCACCACTTTATAATCTCATCTTGCAACCATCCCCAGTCTCTCTTACAGTGTAGTGCAGTACCACTACTGATTTTGGTTTATCTCATAAAGCATTTCTAAAAAAGCATTTTTAGTGTCCCATAAATATCAGCAGTAATGTGACAGCAGCCTTAATGTCAGACTACATTTGGTCTTTGAAACCTCTGTTTCTAATCGTTTCATCTTGAGCAGAAATCACGCCGTTTGTGGGCAGGAAGTGAATTTAGTCGGAGCTCCATCAGGAAGTCCTGTCGTGCGCGTTTGTCTCCGGGCAACTTTGCTTTCAAGGTGTATTTCCTCTACAACGATTTCCCATTGTTTGCCAACAGGCTTCACATTTCAGCACAAACTCTTGTGTGCGTTTGTGTCCTTTGTCTTCCCTGAAGCACTTTGTGGCCTGTTTGTTAAAAGCGCTTTATCACTAAATTTGACTTGGCACGTCTCGTCAGGACAGACTGCGGCTGATGAGACTCCTGACCTGCAGATAAAACATCCATTAAGCGGCTTGTCTGGGGCGATTCTCTACTCTTACCCTATTAGCATATTGTTAGCCATTTGCGAGATGGGCGCAGCAAAGGATGCACGCTGCCGTCGTGCAGCCAGTCACCACGCCATAAAGAACCACCTCTCACTCTGCTTCTGTGCTAAATGACGTCTCCGACATTGTAATGCTCGCCGGCTGTCCTTCGCCAGACGATTCAAACGACCGCTAAAAGCCCGGAGGAAGGAAAAAAGGGCCAAAATGCAAAATTGATGGAAATGACATTAGATTCAGCTCATGCTCCTCAGTGTGTAAATTATGCCCCAAAATGGACTCTCTGGCCCGACTGTTGGCTCCAATTTGTTAGGCCATACCTCACGGTGGCTCGTCCTGCCCTTCCCCTCTCCCTTTAATCCAATCAGAGCCACACTGGATGTTATTTATTTGTTTATTTATTTATTTTCGAAGGATGTAACCGATTGTTATCAGGGTAGAAGTGGGGCCTTCTTCCTGGTGAAATGGTGACTAACGTCCAGCCATCGATCCGTCAGTTAGTCTGCGGTGGCGTGTGATGCTTCTGGTGATAGACGACAGTGTGTGTGTGTGTGTGTGTGTGTGTGTTTATACTCCATGTAGTGGAGTCAAAAGTGCACATATGGGTGTGTTTGTCAGTCTGTGTATTGTGACTGAACATCAACAATAACCTCATAGGAGCGTTACTCTGAGCCGATTTCACGTCTGAAATTATTTTATTTTAGATAATGAACATGTTTGGATCCATTCAAACCTTCACATCAAGTGCTGCTTTCCTGTAATGTTTATGATCATAAAAGCTTCGGCAAAATGCCTAAAATGTAAATCTACGACATCCCAGAGCTCAGACGCTGGTATGCATTCCAGCTCGAGGTCTATTAGCTCTACAGTAAATCAGGATTCATGATCTCAGCGCTGGCTTTAATAATTTAAACTCCTCAGAGTGCATGTTGTTCAGCCTCATTTAGTCCGTCTTTCATTTAGCCATTATCTGACCGGACCACTCTTTGACTTTTGGCAGGACACCTCCTCAGTTAACAGGGATCAGGCTGCTGTTCTGTTTTTACCAGCTGTGACGGCGACGCTGGTGTTTTCACCTCGTGAGTCTGTGGAACCAGTGGACGTCTGCGCTGTGTTGATCAGATAGTTAATACGCCGTCACACTGGGATCTCTTCATGGTTGACCTCTGTTTATTCTGATAGTCGAGCCGTGACCAAATAACCACAGAATGATAAAATAAGTAAAATATAACTGATGAACACACATGTTAAATGTCAATTAGGATTCAAAATAAACTGTAACCAGATAACTTTTGTGTAATTAGAGACAGACGACCGTTCACACTCACATTCACACCTACAGGACATTTAGAGTCATCAGTTAACCGGCTTGTTATTGGACTGTTGGAGGAAACTGGAGCACCTGGAGAAAACCCACGTTAACACAAGAACATGCCAACTCTACACAGAAGGACCCTAAACCGGATCCGAACCTGTGACCCTGTAGCTGTGAGGTGACGGTGCTGACTACTGCACCACCTACGAAGGTGTGTGGTTGAAATCAAAATGACGGCACTAAAGTGTGAAGCCTGAAGCGAGGCGTCTACAGATACCAGGATACGGTGTGGAAGGTGGGTTCAAAGCTGCTCAGCAGCGCATGAAGCCAAAAAAAGTTTGACTTCTGAGTATAAAACTACCAGGATCTTCCGGTGATCCTCTGCATCCATTGGACCCGTAGAGCAGGTGTCCTAGTGTTTCCTATAACCCCACCTCCCAGCCCTCGGTCCTAATTACCCTCCCAGCCCTCGGTCCTAATTACCCTCCCAGCCCTCGGTCCTAATTACCCTCCCAGCCCTCGGTCCTAATTACCCTCCCAGCCCTCGGTCCTAATTACCCTCCCAGCCCTCGGTCCTTAAGACCTGATCGGCGAGTTCACACAGGGAAGCTGATTTAAGTTGTAACCGGACTCCATGAAAATGGGCCTCAAAGCTCAGCACCCCGCCCCGGCTGTGCTGGATACTCCCTTCTGATGTCAGACCCTGACGGACTGTTTTTGTGTCCAGTTATTGATTTCTAAAGTAGTAAGTGGGATAATGTACAGCTAGCAGGTCATTGTTGTGAATGGGGTGCAGCATCACCCTGTCTGGGTTTCTTTCACAACGACTGGCTCACTGCACATTATTCCTGACTAAACTTAAAACAGGCTGCACAGCTCCCTGAAACAGCTGGACTCAGTAGGTTTTAGCCACCGGAGGAGGAAATAATGCATTGTTGGGGACTATTTCCAGCAGCGGATTAAAACACATTTGGTGCTCTGGTGAGTATTTCTGGCAGCCGGACAGCGCCTGTGGGATTGAGTTCAAATAAACTACAGATCAGTGCAGCATGAAGCAAGTTTACAGCCAGCAAACACAGGAGCAGACAGGCAGGAGGAGACTGAGGGAGCGAGCGGCGGTGGGCTGGTATCTATACTGCTGGAGTAACGAGGCGATGGGGAACAGGTGAGGCAGTCAGGTGACCTGCAGACAGCAGGAAGATCAGCGTGAAAGAAACATGTCAGCCAGTGAAACGATGCGGCTCACTGATGAACAACATTTGTTAGTGGATAGACAGCAGATGGAAATACTCAAGCAAAGTACAAGTACTTTGTACTTATGTACAACAGCTGAGTAAATGTACTTAGCTGCATCCACTGACCAGGACCCTGAAACTGAAGCAGCTAAATGGAGTTCAGCCATTGTTCATGTTATTAGTTGAATTTGTGCTTTTCCTACAGTGGCATGTTAAAGATGTCCTCCATATAATCAGTGAGAGAGCAGCAACAGGATTTCTGAAGAGGACAACCTGACATGTCACACTGACATTCGGCCCTTAGCGCAGACTTCAGATCAGGTGCCTCCCGTTTCTCCTCTGATCGGACTCCACCTGTGGCCGCTTCAGCTGATTGGACATGATCTGGAAAACCTGAAGTCTCACAGCAATCAGAGCAGAACCGGAGCCAACGAGGTGACCCGGACCCGCCCTCAGAGCCCAGAGACAGGACCGGGTCGAGGCTTCAAAAACACTTTGACTGCAGTGACGGTTCCCAATTCACAGACAATCTGAATGTTATTGTGATTTGTCTTTGTAAGAAATTTGCAAAAAAACCTCTAAAATCCTGTTTTTGCTTGATAATTCTCATATTTTTTGCATAAACAAGTCTGTGAGAGTGATTAACATCTGGAGGTGTAACTCTTTGGGTACCAGCTGATCCAGCAGCTGACCACTAGGTGGTGCTGTAGGACAGCTGTGTGATGTTTACAGCCTGGACACCCACACAGGTGATCCCAGGTACCGAGGCTGACCAGACCTCTGCTCAGGCTGCTGTGATTACAATTCATTTGGTCCCAAATCATCAGCTGCCAGTAGGAATGGTAAAGGTGTAATCTGTCCCAGCCCAACAGGTTCAACGAGTCTGAACACAGTCCTGAGAAGAGGTCCAATCAGCCGGGTTACCTGAAACACCTGTGTTCAGGGCTTTACAGGTGGTGCCTTCAAATCAAACTCATGAGCTCGTATTTACAAATGTGTACATGTCAGCATCTAGAAGTCACAGAGGATAGCAGTTTAGCATGCTAGCATGTTGGTAACGTGGTGCCTTCAGGTGTGGTGATGTTTGCCGTGTTTCCCAGCTGGTCCCTGAACGCCTCCCTCATGTCGTATTCACGACCTCGTCAGTGGAAAGTCTCTTTGTGGACGTTGTGAGAAATGGTGGAGCCCATGGAAAGAAACCTGAAGAAATGTCTGTCTGTTTTTAAATGATTTCATGATTTATTTCTGACAATCTGTGATTCATGGAGAGAAAACAATAAGTCAAAGAGTTTTGGGTGGTGATATATATTTCTCAAGGTTTACAAATAACTATTTTTTTTTAAATGCGGCATAGTACATTACACATTATTTCCAGAGAGCAAAATAAATATATTGCACTTAAAAGTCATGAAAACACAATCTGGTTCTGTGTCGTATTCATATTATGGCGTACAATGTTAAAAAAAGAGATTATTTTCAGTGGTAATGTGCGTATGGTTCAAAATGAAGAAAACATGTTTTACATCTATGGACGTCAACATTCAGCTCATTTGTACAGTAAAGGACCAAGATTTGATTTGAAAAAGTCCAAAACGTTTTTGACTTTCTTCAAGAAACAGATGAGATCAAATGAAACTGCTTTCACGTGAATGATAGGAGACGGGTCGGACCAGAACATGTACGTCCATATTTCACTGCAGCTCCTTCATGTGACGAACAGACGGCCGTTTGCTGAATTCAGCCTCTGCAGAGCAGCATGCTGTGCATCACACACCTGAAGCTGAGATATTTCACGTTTCTCTGGATGTTGTGCATAAAGGTGACGGCCTCACTGCAAAAAGCCTCCATCCAAAGCAGTCATTTAGTCAATTATTGTGTTCTTAACGGCCATATTTTCACTGGAATCACTCATCTACAAATGAGAGACTGTCATGAAACCAGTAACCCAAGTGTTAGTGATAGTAGAGCCTGGTCAACACAGGATTATTGACAACGATACCAAGATTGATAAAGTCTAAAAAGATTCAAATATTTATGTATCAGCCAATCAACATGTACTTTACTTAAGTATTAATCCGCTTTCATCCATTCAATGCTTCTCAAATGTCAGTTTTACACATTTTTTTTGTGAAATATTGTAATAAACTGAATATTTTTGCTGGTTGGAAAAAAGCAAGCAATTTTAATTTGCCATATTTAACTCATTTTATGGACAAAAGTAACCAGCAGAATAATAAATATCTGTTTGAATATAAACTTCTCTCTGGGAGACAAACAAACAGTTTCTGATTAACGTTAAACATATTTAGCATTTCTGAAATGTGTTGTTGCTTATCGGCCGACATTTACACAGATACTGAATATGAATACTGGTTTCTGGATCTAGTTGATAAGATGGAGACTTTTTGGATGCGGAGCTCCTGTATCATCATAACAACACAGCATTAATCATCCCTCCAGGTCGGATGGTCTCACCTGTGTAGCTCGTATTTCTCTACACTCTTTAAACACATTGCTCCACCGGTGAGCTGCCATTTTCATGCACCTGCTCCGTTACTGAGTGAGTCGACTCCAGCAGCTCCCAGCCTTTTACTTCCTCCCTGCATGTTTTAAATGAGACGGCAGGGCCATTACTTCCAGGTGTGGACGCCCTGTTGACACGCTCTGACGCAGCCATGTATCAGCTGGATAACACCTGCTAACACCAGCTGCTGACAGGCCGCAGTCAACAGCCTGCAACGGGAAACACTGATGTTTCTCCACAGATGCTGCCGTCTGTCTGCAGTGAAAAATATGAAACCACACTGCTGTTACACCCCAACATGTTTCATGTTGCATGATCAGGGATGCTCAGTGAAAACAGCAGTATGAGGGCTCCTGTTCATGGCCACTTTCATTCAGATATCACAACTTTAAAACTGATGATTTGTGGTTGAATCCCTCTCATTTAAAGCCCGGTCACTCCAGGAAGTACCACCATGAAATTCATCCATGTCAGAGGCTTGGTGACAGGGGACTACTCCCAGGGCTAGTTGATAAACTGGCTGGCGAGCTAACAGCTAATATGCTAATGCTAACTGTCTGTAATCCATTCCTCTTTAATGGAGACGCTTACACTCCAACAGAGGAGGTTAAACACTCTGCTCCCTGAAAAGATCAGCACCGTAGACTGAATATAAAGATGGACGACATGGCAGCTCCTCAACAGTGAAGCCAAAACATTTTGATGGCCCCTGGTGACTGGCTGCAGTATAGCTAATAGCTCCCGCCTCCTCCGTGCTAGTGGATGGGACACGAGCCAAACTAAACAGTCAAAGTACACGTCCAATACATTTTTCTCAAAAATGGTTTCTGTCATTTTAGGTTGTTCTCATCGCGCTGATGAATTATGCGTCATGACTGACAGCTGCTCCGACTGCTCTGGCACAGCTGGAAGCTCACAAACTGTAAAAGAGAGATGTCAGTCTGATTGTAAATGAAGTTATTATGGTTGGTTGCTCACGAGCCACAGCAGCCATGCTCGTCTCGTGATTGGCTCGGGCAGATGTGTGGGCGGGACCTCCAGCCTCTCTCAAGATGGCAGCTCCCGTATCTATAGTGGGAAGAAGCAGCGGCGTGTCGTCCATCTATACGTACAGTCGGCACAGTGTAGACGGTTTGCTAACGGTCAGAAGAGGGAAAGGTCAGGTCAGGTAAAATATCTGAGCAGATTTATCTGCAGATTCCATTGAAACAAACTGATTTTGAGCCAAAGTTTGCCGTTTTATAAATGCTGGTGTGACCGGGCCTTTAAAGTATGCATCCCATATTATTCCATATAAAGTTTACCCAGCGTGTTTGTCTACTGCAGTCAGCATGCGTCCTATGATTTATTTATTTTTTTGGCACTCTACAGTGAGTAAATGTTGCATTTTCATCTTTGTACAATGCATCTCAACATGTCTCTGATGTTACTTTCAACAGAGCGTAAAGTCTGAACTGTACATATGGCTGGCTTTCTAGAAAACTGAGGAACGCTGAGATTCTGGTATGCTGAAGTGTTCACAGACATACTGTGGCATCAGATGAGTCTCACGCAGCAAACTGCCATCTCTGAAGCCTCGGTGGAGACCGTTACACCTTTAGACGGTCTTCTAAATGTTGGTAAAATGAGCTTGAGGATCCACTTTCTGTTCTCCGAGGGCCAGGACCAAACGTGCTCCCTGTATCGTCTCGCATTAGGTTTTAGAGTTTGTTTTGAAGTGTCCACAGAAACCTGCTGATGTGTCCTGTGGAGGCGCCACAGTCCCTTTTTCTGGATTTTCTGGATTAGTGCGCCGCGTCCTCTTTATTTACAAAGACCAGGGGGAGAGATACAAACAGGATGAGGAGTGATGAGCTGGAGTGGAGGAGTGACTGGTTGAACCGGATTGGGGATCAGAGCGAAGATCGGCCGTCTCCCCCCCCGGGACGGAGTCATACAAAGGGCGTCATGACCGTGGAGGAGTGGCGGAGTCCCTGGATGGCGGCATAGGGCCCCTGCTGGAAGTAGTGGTGGTAGCGGGGCATGTGGAAGGAAGGGAAGGACGGCCCGCTGCCCTGCATGGTTCCAGCCAGAGCGGTGGGCGTCAGCGGCATGCCCAGCCGGCTGTAGGGGGGCAGGGAGCCCTGGATGGGGTGGGGCAGGGAGGCGGCGCCGGTACCCATCGCCGACAGGGACTGTGGGTGCTGGAAGCCCGAGAAGCCCGAAGTGGTGGTGACCCAGGAGCTCAGGGAGAGGTTGTCTGAGGCGGTGAACGCAGAGCCTGCAGCAGACACCAGGCAGATGTAACTACTAGAGTCATACACGCTGGGGTTAGAGGAAAATGATGATAATATTCTGTTTATGACTGTCAACAAATCCAATGAAGAGACCAAAATAAACTTCCTCTTCCTCTACCGTCCACAAACACAGACACGGTCATTCATTTTGAGTCAAATACATCGTCCTGCTGTAGGAAACGTTTAACAGATCGGTGTGAAAATAGTTCCTTCTGCTTCAGAACGGGTAAAAACTACAAGTCCCAGCTGTGTGCCAACACTTTTCATGGGGTTAGACAGATGAACACCGGCCTCATCCTAATGAGGCTCTTTTATGATGCCTCTCATTTCCTGTATGTTTGTGGGTGTGATGGCCGCTCACCTCTGGCATGCGCCGCGTGTCCGTCCTCGCTCAGGTTCTCCTCGTCGCCAGCGTAGGTTCGGATCGGCGACCGGGCGTACGAGTGCTTGTGGATCAGATTCTCAACACTTTCCCTGCAGCAAAAGCCGAAGAGAGAGCCCCAAAATAAATCTCTTTTCTTCCAGTTCAGGTGTTAAATTCATGCAGCTGCACCCAAACACAGACTCTGTGGAATCTGATAAAATGTAAAATGTGACCACGAATTCAACATGAACATAACTCTTTAATACGCTGTATTAATGCACATAACTTTAACTTTTATTTACGTAACTCTGAATATGAGAATATCTTCAAGCAGCTCTTAACAAAGCAAACATTTTACACTTAAAGTAAAGAATCTTCTGGTAGTTTTACGCTGAAATGTGACTTTTTACCTATTTAGAAAGAAGACGCATTTACTGATCCCTCGAGGGGAAATTATAGACCTGCATTAATGGAGAGAGCTGCCTCCAACAGGCACACTGAGCAGTTTGGCGCCTTGCTCAAGGGCTCCTCAGCAGTGCAAAAGAGGAAACCTGGCACCAGCATCACAAGTACTTGGTCCACATGGGACTTGAACCTGCGACCCTCTGGTTCCCAATCCAAGTCCCTACAGACTGAGCACAGATGACTCAAAATATCTTAGTGTCACAAGATCGGACTTTAACAAATAAAAACAGCAATAACTAGAAAAGCACTCGGGAGAGGACAGACCTCCACCAAGCACCATAGTTTCTCCCTGGTGGTTTCTTCTGGATCTGTCTCCTCAAGTATTAAAGCTGGATCAAATTCGTTGACATACTTCAGATGCTGAATTGTCTCAGAAACGATGCCGCTTCTCAGAAATCTCTACCTCTAATATTAAATGCACAGTAGACCAAAATGTAAGAGTACACCCATTTTTTATAGAAATTGCTATAAAATCCGCCATCTGGATCAGATCTGGATCAGCCTTTGGGATTTGATAGAAGTCCACATTGTAAATCCCTGAGTCAGATTTCATGAGCTTTGGGCAACAATTACCAGAGATATTGAGAAACAAGTTTTTGGGTCCCATTTACCCCAATGTTAACGAAAAATTCAAAGTGATCCAGAATCCAGGATCCGGACCACCCCCAAAATTAAATCAGTTCTTCCTTTTCACATTTTCTACACACCCTGAAAATTTCATCAAAATTCGTCCATAAGTTTTTGAGTTATCTTGAACACAGACAAACAAACAAACAAACAGACAGATAAACGCCGGCAGAAACATCACCTCCTTGGTGGAGGTAATAATAATAACTTTTACCCCTATGGGTGACAAATTTTAGAAGCTGTTGGTCAAAATTGTGACACCCCGTCTTTGTTTTGAAAAAATATGGCCATTTTTATCGTTAATTTTACACACATCTTCTAATTTCTATTTTAAAGACATGTTTAAGACATTTCAGATTTTCACAGGGTCCCATGTTTTGGCTCATTACAGGTCAACCTGGACGACGTCTTCACCAACACCAACATCACAAGATGTGATGGGTCACAGATTTCAGTGCAACACCAGCACTTTTCTTCTGTTTACCAACTACGTTTGTGTTTGCATATTAATAATAATATTTCTGTTTACATGTCTGTAGTTGTTCATGTTTGAGCTGTGCTGTAGATTCTGGTACACGGTACATTAGCTTGTTTGAGTCTTGTCAGATAGCACTTCTCAAACACAGTGGCACACACTGTTGGAGGAGGTAGTGTGTGTGTGTGTGTGTGTGTGTGTGTGTGTGTGTGTGTGTGTGTGTGTGTGTGTGTGTGTGTGTGGTGGACAGGCCAGTGGTCTGCATCATGAGAGCCATGCGTCCACATTAGCAGCCCCCCCCTCGGATTAGGTTAGGAAAGTGCAATATCTGTCAGCAGAGCAGTACAAATGTGTGTGTTTTTATCAGCGTCGGGCCCCTACGGCACAGAGGCCACAGCAAACTCCCACAATGCACGGCAGGGCAGGAGGAGAGAGGCGGGGGAGGGGGGCGGGCCACGCTGGTTTCAATCAGTCACTGCAGCCAATTGAATTACAGTGTGTTTTAGTGCAGTGGCCGACTCCAGACTAATGTGATTTCTGCAGCTCCCTGAAGATCAATTGATCAGGTCTAATTCACAGCCCTCAAAACGAGAAAGACAGAAGAGAGGAGGAAGAGGAGGAGGAGGAGGAGGAGGAGGAGGAGGAGGAGGAGGAGGAGGAGGAGGAGGAGGGGTCTGGTTTGGATGTCTGATTGAGGGAAATGGGCAGATGGTTTGATTTTGTCAGCTGATTTTGGCTGCAGTGCCGGAATCAGGAATTACGAGAAGTGTGTGTGTTTTGGCAGCGTCCATAAAAATCCTTCAGACAGGGATTCAGGACTGTGTGTGAGACATGAAGATAAGATAAGATAAGATAAGATAAGATGGTACATCACCTAAAATAGCTCGAATATAATACAGAAGAAAACTACAATATACAGGAAAATAAAGAAAGGATAAAGGAAAGTCTGACAGAAAAATGCAGCGACAACAACGGGAAAGGAAAAGAAGAAAAGAAAGAAAGACTGAATGAAAGACAAAAGAGAAAGAAGGAGAACTGGAGAGACGGAAAAAACAAGAAAGGGAGGAATTAAAAGAAAGAGGACAGACAACAACACAAGAAGGGAAGACAGGAAGAGACGGCAGATAGAAAGAAAGGGTGAAAGAAAGAGACAACAGAGGAAAAGAGAAATGGAATGAAAGATATAAGGCAGAATAAAATGAGGGAAAGGACGGGAAAGATGTAAGGCAGAAAAAAAAAAAGCAAGAATAACAGACAATAAGGTAAGAAGAAAACGACAAGAATGAATAGACAACAAGGAAGGAAAGAGAGTAAAAGAGAAGGTGAGGAAAGCAAAAGAAAGGAGAGAATTATAAAGAAAAAATAAAGGTAAATAAGGAAGGAAAGAATTAAAAAGAGGAAAGAAAAACAACATAAGGGAGGTCACAAAAAGACAGAAAGAAAGACGAGTGGAAAAGAAAGAAGAAAAGAACAAAGGAAGGAAAGGAAAAATAGTAAAGAAAGAAAAATCAGACAAACAAGATTAGAAAGGGAAGGAAAGAAGACAAGAAAGATGTAATTCAGGATGAACTGGGGAGGAAAGACGACGGAGGAAATGAAGGATAATGATGCAAAAACGTAAAAGTCTGAGTATGAATCTGCCAAATTTCAAAATTAACAAGTAAAACTAGTGACTTGATTTAAAACAACGAATCTCAGATATCTGAAAAGACCAAATACTACTTTTATTATGAGCTAATAACTAATATAAATAAATATTCAACATCTCTTTTTATCATGAAAGGACTAAATATTACTACTATATAATTAAACTGCCACTGTTCTGTTGGCAGAGTTATTTCTTATACTTTTATTACAGCTGAAAACACATTTTATTTTATTTATTTTTAGAGCTTTTTAGGCTTAGAAGGGAAGACAAGAATAAAAGAGAGTGATCTGACAAGAAGGAAGAAAAGACAGAGTCAAAGAGAAGAACGACAGGAAACATGAGAAGAGACAAGAAGGAAGGGATCAGGACGAGTGTGAAAAAGAACGAGAGACCACAAAACAGACACCAAAGAAGAGGAAGGACGAAGTGACAGAGGAGGAGAGATAGAAACAAAAAGGTCGGAGGGAAAGATAAGAACGGGTGGTAAATGTTTGTAAGCCAGCAGTGCAGGACCCAGAATCCCCTGTACCTCTCCATGTCCGTCAGCCGCGACGAGTCCCGGAAACCTTTAGCGAACGGGTTGCTGTCAATCTTCAGTTTGGTGATCTGGAGACGAAGCAGGAGAGGAGAGCGTGAATATGTTTCTCCTCCGTTTCATTTAAAAAGCCTCAGCGTGCTGCTTCCTGCTCGGCTACCAGCACCGTGGACCTCAGGCCCTCGGCCTGGTCTGGCCTGGTCTGGTCTGGTCTGGTCGTCTGGCCTGGCCTGGTCTGGTTGCCTGGCCTGGTCTGGCCTGGCCTGGTCTGGTCTGGTCTGGCCTGGTCTGGCCTGGCCTGGCCTGGCCTGGCCTGGCCTGGTCTGGTCTGGCCTGGCCTGGCCTGGTCGCTGGCCTGGCCTGGCCTGGCCTGGTCTGGTCTGGTCTGGTCTACTTGCATGTTACTTCAGTATTTTCCATTTTATGCTACTTTATACTTCTAGTCAAATATTGTACTTTTTACTCTCTTTGCAGATTCTGAATATTAATACAACATATAACTCAGCTAATACATGATGATATACTGTTATAGATGAAGCCACCAAGGAGCTCATAAAGCAGCTGAAATTAAAGAATTAATTAATTAAACTTTACCAGCTGCAGCATTTAAGAGACAAACACAGAAATCGATCAGCTCCAATAATTAAAATTCGTTGACATATTTTTTTCTGAAATGAGACATTTTGTACTTTTGGTACTTTAGGTGCATTTTCATGCTAGTCCTTCTGTACTTCATTACTGTTTTAAATGCAGGACTTTTACTTGTAAGAGTATTTTATACTGTAGTATTGTTCATTTTACTTGAGTACGATATCTGCATACTTCTTCCACCACTTCAGATCCCTCTGACACTTCTATTTACCTTGTTAAAAAGTTGTTTTAATGTGTGTATACACAGGATGTGTCCTGATCCAACAAAGTACATTTACTCAAGTACTGTATACAGTATTATTATTATTCATTACTTGGGTATTTCCACTCTCTGCTACTTTATACTTCTACTCCACTACATTTGTACTTTTTACTCCACTACATTTATATGATAAAATTAGTGACTTTGCTGATTTTGTTTATTTTTATGAAAAACCCTACAAATATATATATTTTTGTATGATTACTATAGTATTCTACATATTATATAATACATATTATATTTGTATATATTCATGAATTATCTGGTGCTTGTCATTGAGTTTTATGTAATTTCACAGTATAATTGTTTGTGTTTTGTGCTGTTCAGTATTAAATGTAATTTCACAAGAAGTAGCATGAGCATAAAAGCATAAAAAGTAGTGAAGGAAAAAGAAAATAATAAATAATAATAAAATATAATACGATACAGATTTTCAGTATTCTGGTCAGTATTAATGTAATTTCATATTCTCTCTGGAGCTTTTACGTTGTATCACACGACCTTCGTCAAGGTCATGAGTGACCTTTTCCTGTCAGCGTTTCAGTGCTCGGCGGTGAGCGGCTCCTGAGTGGAGCCTGTAGCTGTTTGGATCATGTAAAATGTCCCGAGCGAGGAGCGAACACGTGGCGGCCGCCAGCCACTCACCAGCTGGTTCTGATAGGCCGTGACGGCGGTGAAGACGGTCTCCACGAAGACGAAGGTGCGGAACTCCTCCGACTTGAGGTTGAGCAGCGAGGCGGTGTGGTCCTTCTTCTTGATGATGTGGACCCGCGGCTGGTACTTGTGCATGGAGTTGAGGATGATCTGCAGAACACAAGCAGAGTCAGAATCAGTGACTATCGATGAGATAGAGCAGCTGATAGAAACGACGTTCAGTCTAACCAGCATCCGGCTGCAGTGGGTCAAAGCTGACAGCAATCCGCTGTGCATTACTTCCTGGTGATGATCATGACTTAAATACCTTTCTCTCAGACACCATGGAGGCTATTTTTCCACCGCTGTCACTGTCTCTGAGCTCTGCAGGAGCTCCTTCGACCCCATGACTTGGTTTTTGCTCTTCTATGCAAACTGGGCTGTGAGGCCTTAAACAGACAGGTGTGTCTTTTCAAATCACGCCCAGCTGGTTGAATTCACCACAGCTGGACTCCAGTCAGGAGGAGCCACAGCTCAGAGATGATCACGGGAAATGGGAGGAACCTGAGCCAGACTTCAAGTGTCAAAGCAAAGCGTCTCAATGCTGAAGTCAATGTGAGATTTCAGTTTCTCCTTTTTAATAAATTAATAGATTTGTCGTTATGGTGTACTGAGTGTAGACTGATGAGGGGAAACGTTTATTTAAATGATTTTAGCATCAGGCTGCAACAGAAGACTTCCTGACTGCACTGTAATCTACCAAAATAATTAGAGCAAAATCAAGTTCAGCATGTATATTTTTTGCATTTATTGGGTGTAACTAAACTAACTTCATTTAAAAAAATCCTTAAAGTGCTCCAAATGAATAGTAATTTCAACATGTACAACTGGGCAAACTCCTTCATCTGCTCGTGAAGATCACAGGAAACTGTTTGAAAAAATTATGACTTTATCTTTCCCTTCCTAACATTTAGTATTATATAAATACAGAAATATTGTCAAACATATAATAACATTAAAATAAATAAACCTAGAAATAAATACTGAAATAAATGTACATAGAAACATTTTTAGAACAACATATATATACATATATATACTTCTTAATACTTCTACATTGCTCCTGATTTTGAGAGAATGATTTTATACATTTAAGGATATTTTGGGATGTCTTTATTTTATACAGTAATGCTTTATTTTACTTTCAGGTTACGTCTGCTTTAGAGCTCAGATTTATTAAATTCATTCTGCGATGTATCTCAGTAAAACCAGACATTTCCTGACTGCTATAAATGACTGACTGTCTGAAGCTGTATAATAAACACAGCAGTATACAGTATGTCAGTATTTCATCTGTGCTGTTAGGTTGGATTATATTTTACACGTCAAGGCTTCAGCAGCACTTACACAAACAGAAAAAAAATATATGTCTATTTCATTAATTAATCTGTATTTATGAAATTATGGGGAAATTATTTCTTCACTTTAATTAATATTATAATGATAGGGGAGTTTTATTTTGCTGTAATAAAATTCACGTAGTGAGGGGAAAATGCATTCATACTCTTTCAAATACCTCATAAACATGATCTCTTTTTTATATTTTTTTCTTAAAACAAGCAGCTTATGTATAACTATTACTTAATGAAATATATATTTTTAAAAATATCTATTTTAAAATGCGTTGATATAGTTATTAAATAATAAATATTTAGAGACAAACCCTGTCAAGCTTACAAGCTATGGCATATTCATTATATGGGTTATTAGCAATCAAAAATAATATAAAATAAAATATCTGTAAATATACATCTGACCAAATTCAACTAAATACAAGCATTTTTGGTTTTATACGCTCACACTAGGTTTGTGCTGGTTGCTTCCATGTAAAAGCCAGGATCTATTTTTAGGCTGTAGCTCACAGAGCCGCCAGGTCTGCCGTGCTGACTGCTGACTGCTGGCTCATTAATGGATAAACCTGAAATGCTTTTTCAGGCTCTGAAATGTTTCCCGCTCCCTGCTTGTTCTTGCTATGATGCCTTCAGTGACAGGAGGATTAAAGGAGCAATTTGCTCTCATCAGGGGAGTAATTATAATGTCACGCCGGCCTTTAAACACCACAGAGAGAGACAAAGCTTTTCATGGAAGCTCCACTGACTGACTTTGACATATTTCTGTACAAGTGGTCAATATCATGAATTATAACCTGTTAAATTAAATAACTCATAAGTCCAGACCAGCGCCTCAGAGGACAAACTGTGGCTAGTTGTTTTAGATAGCTATGTAAAAATGTTTGCAGGCTCAAGCTAATTACCAAGTACGGTATCCCGTCGATATGTGTCTCCCCAAATAATGGTGCCTCCAGATGTGGTGGTGTTTACTGTAATTACTGGCTGGGTCCATATGAAGATGGAAAGTCTCTGAAAGCTCCGAGTTTGTGACTTGTGACGTGTTTGTTGACGTAGTGAGAAATGGAGGAGCCCGTGGGAGTTCATTTATCAGTTCATGTTGTTCAATAATAATAATAATAATCTGTCAGAGGAAAATGTTGATAGTCTCAGCGACCTCATCTTTCTCCTCGGTCATCATGTCTTTACATTTCCTGCATCATGTTCCCCACCAGCTAGCATGCTAACCTGTTAGCCTCTGTGGCCTCTAGACTCAGACAGTAACGTTAACGTTGGCGTTACTTAGCAGCGATGTTCTTCACGAATTAACCACTTGAACGCAACACACGTCGTGTTCACAATTTCACACGTTCCATTTGAAGGCAGCACTGAACCCAAACCTGTGTTTTCCTCTCCCCATTAAAAGAAGAGTACTATCGCAGGGCCTTTCTAGGACAGATATTATCAAAATTATATTATATATAATTATTAGATTTAATTATAATTATATTATAATCAAAATTAGGACTAGATACTCATCAGTCCCTCTGCTGCCTAAACATGACGGAAGTTCATTTTAAAATGATTCATGATATTTACCCATGCAGAGAGTTAGATTTAATTTTGATAATAACACATGTACATTTTGCAAAGATAGTGAAGCTGAAGAATATCTTGATATGCATGAATGGATACCATCAAAGAAAGCATTACCTATTTTTGAATATCATATTATTAAGTTTGGAAAACAAAAATGTCTGTAATAATATTTTGATTATGGTTATATATCATATGCACAGATGTATGTAAATGTAGGCGCCCCGAGCAATTGGGGGTTTGGTGCATTGCTCAAGGGCACCTTGGCAGCGCCCAAGACGCAAACTGGCACCTTTCCAGCTACCAGTTCACACTGGAGCTGGAGCTGGAGCTGCCATCATAAATATATACTGTATATATATATATATATATATGACAAGTATACGTGCCTTAAGACTCTCTTATTTACTTTTTAATGTGAATTTAGGTTATATATTTTATTTTACTTATTTATTGTCTTGTTTTGTATTGTTTTGCTGTTGTTTTTTTAACTCATGAGCTGCTCGGTTTTGTTGAATACACAGTTTATTAATTATGTACTAACCAGTTTTTGTTTAATTTTTGTTGAAATTATTAAATAAAGATTAAGGTAAAAAACACACTAAACCGGAACCAACCCTGACTACGGAGGGGGCGCTATCACTTTAAACAGGAAGTAAACACTATTTAACGGGGGAACAGACTTCAACACGACACCTGGCGACTGTAGCTAGCTAGCATTAGCTTAAAGCGGGCTAGTTTCGCAGTGTAACAGTAAACCCGGGTTAATCGTTGACGTGACGTTTTCATTGGAGGAGGAATAAAGTAATCCGTGCTCACGTGTCCGTGCTGGTCCAGTTCGTTGTTGGTCAGTTTGACTTTCTCGAAGGAAACCATCTGCTTCACGAGCTGCTCCCCGGTGAACGGTGAGTCCGGGTGGACGTACAACCTGCGGCAGGAGAAGAAGAACACTTCCTCAGCTGTGATTGGCTGAGAGGCGGACGCAGCGACAGGCAGTACCCAATCAACGCAGCGCTCTGAACAGACGATTACGAATCGCTGAGCTCAGCGGTGTGTAAAGTAACGGTTTAATAATTGGGATTATTCTCTCGGTTTTCTGCCAGTGTAGAGGCTGTTTGAGGCTGTTTCAACATCGGCGAGCAAGACGGGAACTAAATAAAACTATAAATTCATTTATCTGAAAAGAAATCACGTTCCCGTAAACAAAATGCACAAACAATATTTAATCCACATAGTCATTAGTCCACATTTTTCGCAAAAAGTGTATTCATTTAATTAAGCACATTTAGACTGCTCTTGCTGGGAATGTAGACCGCATGCTTGCAGGCATTTTTGAAATACCGAGTCCCTTCATATAACTCCACCCAGACACAAAACGAGTCTCATTTTTTTGTCAGGAAATACACGTTAGAAGAGAATACATCTGAAAATACTTGATTGACTACTTCTGCGGGCAAAAGGTAAAGGCTACGTTTTTCTTTGGTTTGCATGCGAAATATCTGTTATTTGAAAATTGTAGAGAAAATAGAGACTCCTTTATTTATTTGCTTATTTTTGCCGAGCTGAAAGTGGTCAAAGTTGAGTTTATTGAGACTAAACACAGGCCACTGATATCAGCACATAATATACCCATCCTGTTCAGTTCAATATAAATCAGCTAACCCCTCCAGATTCTCAGTAAACTGCCTGGATGCTAAAACGAAGCTTCAGCTGGTTTGTCGCTTGAATTGACATCTTCATAACATAAATCAGAAGTTATGAATGTTCCCACATGCTCCCTGGTAAACACTGCATTATTTCATCCGTCTCCATACGGCGGTAGCCTCGCACAGCTCTGTGGTCTCCACATTTTCTCCACCAGCTGTTGATGATGTTCAATTAAAAATATTATATTAAAAAATAAAATCGGCCTGTATTATATTTACTCTACAGTTTGTGAAACTCGCTCGTCGGTTTGTCAGCACCGCAAATTATCAACACCGACAATTTATTCTTTTATTAATGTTTGGTAAAATGATAGAAATAAAAAAATTTAACCTTTTGATTCTGCGCTTTATTTATTATTTGAATTATTTCCAGATTTGCTTCTCCTATGTCAATGATAATGATATATATATATATATATATATATATATATATATATATATATATATATATATATATATATATATATATATATATATATATATATATATATATATCATATTTCTTTTGAAGCTTTTCGGTCTCACTGAGGATTATTGAGTCTTCTGTCCAGGTGCTCCGTGACAGGTGTGCGGGGGGAGTGTCTGTACCTGGCGGGCAGAGGAGGGTCGGCCTTGCCGGCCACCAGCCAGGAGGACCGGTGGTAGGCGTACCGGTACCGCTTGTTGTCCACCGGGACGATGTCCATCAGCACGATGTACTTGGAGTCCTGGTCCACCCCGGAGAAAGAGACCCGGATGGTGGGGAACATCCTCCTGATGGGCCAATGACAGAAGATTATTATTATCAATAAAAATTAAAATAATAAGCGTGTTATGTGCATGTTATTTTACGGCAAATAAAATCGAGTCATTATTATCGTTTTCGTATTTTCATATTTTTCTTATTCAATTATTTTCGCATTTAATTTCCTAAATGCTGTTTCACAGCCGCGCATGAAAACAGCTCTGGAGGGAGAATAGTCCCTTATATTAACCCTTAACCTATTCATCTTTTATTTTGTTGGCTTAAAATTAGTCAGATTTATAAAATCTAAACAAATAAACTACGGCAATAATCGAATTAAATACCTATAATGTGTATATTTCAAAGACTGTAGATTGCAGACTTCCTCCAGGTTGTTAAAACTGCAAAGCTATAAAACTAAGAAACAAATATATTTGTCTAGTCTCGGCTATGCGCTTATACTTCAAGATATTATCAAATTTGTATATATTTAAATTATTGTTATTATTATCAATGTACTTGTTTTAAGAACACATCCAGTCGTGGTGGGTGTATGTGGCCTCATAAGGGCCGAAACCTATAGCTTGCTCTGTTTTCACAGGCCTGTGTTGATTGATTATAATATAATATAATATAATATAATATAATATAATATAATATAATATAATATAATATAATATAAGGTCAGGTGTGTCTGCAGGTCACTGGTGTCGCTGCTCTGTCTGAGGAAACTCAGATGAGCTTTATTATTAATTTATATATATTTAAAAGATTACTAGCTTTATTAATTTATATATATTTAAAACTTGACTGACAACAGGACAATACATGTTGTCCTTTTTTGTTTTGTTTATTTGTGATATTAACATACACAGTTTTACAAAAATAAAATCACGTGTCTATCATAGTAACAGTAAATGACCTTTATATAAAAATTGATTAGTTATGACTTCTTTAAAATATCATCCAATAATCCTGTTTATGTAATTAACATTTACAATGTTATGTTCATGTATTATTATTTATATTATATATTATAAATGTATAATTAGTAGTGGTGGGGGTATATTTTGATTATTATTGTTGTTGTTAAGTCGTCTTGCACGGGACTGTACATTAATAATAATAATAATAATAATAATAATAATAATAATAATAATAATAATAATAATAGATGGTTTACCTTCCAGACTTGGTGATGATCATCTCGGTGCCGAGCTCGTGAAATTTGTCCCACAGCTCTTTGGTCTCCAAGCTGCACGAGATCTTCGCCATCTCCTCGCTAGGGATGCCGGGATTGGTGGGGATGAGCGGCTCCGTGCACACCGCGGGCGCGCTCCCGCTGAAGTCCCCGTGCCCGTCCAGGGAGGACAGGTCAGCCAGAGACTGCTGGTTGCAGGACGACTTCTCCACAAATTGTTCTTTTGTTTGGCGGAAACAGAAATAAACACAAGTGTGAAGATGATTTTATTTTTATTATCAGTTATTGTCATCAGTCACATATCAATAAGAAATATAAATAATAAGTACATGTTGGTAAATGAAGTCCTGTATGTACTATGTACTACATTTAATATTTCCCTTTTATTGTTATCATCATTATCAGTAGATTATCCACACTGTTAAGTTTCCAGTGTCGTGGAGAATAAAAGGGGATAACATTTTATGTTTGGTATTTAAAACTAAAAAAACCCCAAAACATTATTATCGTTAAACGGAAAGAAGAGAGAAACGTCACTCAAATTATAAATATGAAAAGCTAAATAAATAAATAAACTGACTGTTCTGCCAGTGTTTTATTCTGTTTTATATATTTTTATTCTTTAAAATAAAATCATATTAATGTATATTTAACCACAACACATAAATTATATTTGGTGCAATATTTCTATTGCAAAATTAAATCAAAGGTTCCATATAAGACGTAAAATAAAATAAAATATTCAACAAGTGTTCGTTCATTTTATGTCAAATTGAGATGATCCACAAAAGCCGCCAGTCACCTTCTCAGCCGTTTGAATTACGACACATTTCCTCTTGTGTCTTTAATTATAGTTATT
Source organism: Pterois miles (assembly GCA_947000775.1). Taxonomy (NCBI): domain Eukaryota; kingdom Metazoa; phylum Chordata; class Actinopteri; order Perciformes; family Scorpaenidae; genus Pterois; species Pterois miles. The sequence continues at coordinate 11,132,754 of CAMQGK010000568.1, read as the reverse complement.
ATTGTAAAATAGAAATAATTACATTTTAAACAACACATTACTTGTAAACTCAGCAGCTTATTTTTACATGTATTTGTGAAATTATGCTGATGTTGCTGATGCTTTCTGTCACAATTTTACGCTACTTATTTATTGTAGTTGAGAGTCTATTTTGAAGCCTTGGCCGTCATTGGAGATCTGTTTTAGTTTCCTCACTATGTTGTATCACTGGTAGCTTATTATAGATAATTCATTCAGCTTTTATTGTCTCTTATTGCCTCTTTCCCGACTTCAATCCTTCATTAGCTCTCAGAGTTTTTGAATTAAAACAGCCGTAAAATTACGCACCGAATCACCTGAATTGAACTCCAGTAAAGTGTTTTTTATTATTATTTTCTAGTCCGGCCCTGCTCATCCTTACCGAGGGGCTTGATCGTGTTCTCCTCCGTCTCTTTGTCCTTACTGGGCTTCCCGCTGGACATCAGGGCGGCTATGGAGAAAGCATTCGCCCGAGATGAGAGCTGCGGTTTCGGGGATGACGTGTACTCCATGACGGTGAAAAGGCTTCGACCAAAATATTCCTCTTTTAATAAATAAAATAAATTAGAAAAAAAAATCCTCCAGAAACGCTCCTTCTCCTTTTTTGGATCCGAGACCAAAAAGCGCAAAGAAAAATGCGCACAGTTTGTCCTCTATGTCGCTCTTTGCGCACAGTAATCTGCTCGCTCTGCCGGGAAACACTCGCCACTTGGAGACACTTGTCACTGCCGAGTTGCGAGTCCTGCTGGCTGCATGGTGAAGGACGAAGGAGGCGGACTGACTCCACTGGCTGCTGCGCGTCCTGCGGTGCCAGATCGGAGGCCGACTGCTCTTTGGGAAGCTTCAGCCGGACTCACCCTCCCCTTATAATTCCACTCTGCCCTCCAATCACTGCCTCTGCTTCCACGTCACACTCCCACTGTCCCACGGCGGCGCTGATACCGAGCAGACAGTTAAAAAGCCGGAGCTGTCAGGGCCTTTTTCAGGCCAGAGACCCCGGAGAGAGTGTGTGGTAATAATATGACTTCATACCGTCGATAGCGGGTGATGACCGACACATGGGGAGGGAAATATCACTCTTTGCACTCAGGACACAACAGAAAGGAGGGGAATAGAAAAAGCTAAAGTTACGTTCTGTTTGCAGCCCTCTCATGGACCCCTGGAGGGCCCCAGACCACATGTTGGGAAACCCAGAACGTCAACAGCATGATGGTTGCCCAAAATGGTGCGATCTGATAATTAATGGCAGCAGTGGGTGATGATGACAGCTTCACACACTCATACTTTTATTTTGTCAAGTCCAGCAGAGAAACATAACAGATAGAGATTCAAAATATAAAATACCACCTGCACATTATAATACATCCCAGTATTTGTCTGTAGTAAATACCACTCAGTGAAGCTTTTATTATGGTACTGCTTTAATTAGACTGACTTCAGTTTCCCTACAGGTGAGCTGGACCAGAAACTTCCTCACAATCAGAAGACTCACAGCTTAAATGATTTTATTCTTCGGTCTGTCAAACTGTTAAATGACAGTTTGGGATCTAAACTGAAGGCCTGCAGCTACTTATTGATAATGTGTGATGTAATATCACCAACAGCTCAACAGTGGAATCATCTCAACACACAAATAACTCCTCACATCATCAGAAATTATTTATTTTAAACACACTGCATTGGAGAATACAATATGATTTCCTGTTCATGTAGTTTTTTGGGGTTAATTATTTTTGTCCCACAGCAGAGATGTCACCACCTTCAATGTGAAATCATTCGTTTTAAAAGGAATATCTCAAATCAATCGATAGATAGACAAAAGGTACCCCTGATTCTGCTTTTTGACCTCATCATGTGCTGTGAGGTGTGTGAGACCCTCAACAACTCGGAGAAATGCTTTTACACACACACACACACACACACACACACACACACACACACAGGGACCTTATTGAGTGCAGGACCAGCAGTCTTGGGTTAATCCGTTCTGTGACACACACCAGTGAGCCCCTAATCTGTCTCACACACACACACACACACACACACACACACACACACACACACACACACACACACACACACAGACCCCCCCCCACACACACACACAATCACACACACACACACATACAGAGCCACACACACACACACACACACACACACACACACACACACACACACACACACAATCACACACACACACATACAGAGCCACACACACACACACACACACACACACACACACACACACACACACACAGACAGCTCTCACCTGACAACAGGAAACTCAGGTGACCTCTGAGGTCTGTGGTACTGCAGGAACAGACAGGCCGGTCTGCCGGTCTGCCGGTCTACGTCCTGGTTGGTTTAATGGTGACAGCAGACCGGCCTGCAGTCTGTACAGCAGCTGTTCTGAGCTGTTATCATCTTATTACTGTCTTTAGTCCCTCGTCTCATTCAGTCTTCTATCAGAGAAGAGAAATAAATCTTTATTTCCTTTGCTTTTAATTTGATAGGGACTGATCCGGTCTAGACGTCACCTAAAGAGTCTGATTCAAGACTAAATGTTTCTTCTTCCTCCACAGCTGATAGACAGTCAGCATTCAGCGCTAACGTTTTTTTTGTTTTTTTTTTTTAGAAATCTACTTGCCCAAATTCAATGTTGACTTGCCCCTTATACAAACTTATTTCTTAAGATAAGATATTCCTTTATTGGTCCCACAGTGGGGAAATTCACAAGTGGTTATTAGTGGTTATCAAATAGCAACAACAACTAATTGTCATGTCTTGGAGTTTCTCCCACAACCTCTCCAACACCACCCAGATAAACTTCCAGGATGACTGAAACGCCGACTCAGCTCATGAGCTCTGTCTTTACCCGCCGCCATTTTCTCACGAGTGCCCGATCGGCACTGAGCATGTGCTGCTCGTATCGATCGATGTAGACAGGAAGGAAGTGAGATGGCTCCAGTTATTAACAACCAAAGTTAGCAAAGCGCTGTACAGTGCTAAAACAACAACAAGACAGCTCACTCTTCAGCTCTTCTTTAGCTGTGTTTCCTTCTTATTTGCCACTTACTTGATTGGGCAAGTGGGTTACTAGATTTACTAGTCCAGCTTGGTATTTTACTGGCCTTGTTCAAACAGGTAAACCTTATTTTTGAGCCCACTCGGGCTGTACAGCAGTGTTTTTCTGGTTTCTGGTACAGCTGCTGTTTCATCCATTTATGTACTGCTGTACTCTGTAGCTACCCCCTATAAGGATGAATGCCATTACCAGCAACACACACACACACACACACACACACACACACACACACACACACACACACACACACACAAAAATTATCCTGTAATTTGACCAAAACTGATTAATTATGATGCAGAAATCTTAACTGTCATTTTGAGCTTGAATATTTTCACGCTGCTGGCTTTTAATTTTCATCAGTCATATGCTCCCCATTGTATTTATTGTTTCAACATAGTATGCTAATTTTGGTTTCATTTAATTTGACTTATATTATTTATATTAATTTTTAATATTTTACCATGTCATTCTCTGATTTTTTAAATGCTACTTGTAGATTATGTTGAGCTGAGCAGAGCTGCAGAGCTGAACTGCAGAGCTGAACTGCTGAGCTGCAGAGCTGAGCTGCAGAGCTGAGCTGCAGAGCTGAACTGCAGAGCTGAGCTGCAGAGCTGAACTGCTGAGCTGCAGAGCTGAGCTGCAGAGCTGAACTGCAGAGCTGCAGAGCTGAACTGCTGAGCTGAACTGCAGAGCTGAGCTGCAGAGCTGAACTGCTGAGCTGAACTGCAGAGCTGAGCTGCAGAGCTGAACTGCTGAGCTGAACTGCTGAGCTGAACTGCTGAGCTGAACTGCTGAGCTGCAGAGCTGAGCTGCAGAGCTGAGCTGCAGAGCTGAGCTGCAGAGCTGAACTGCAGAGCTGAGCTGCAGAGCTGCAGAGCTTAACTGCTGAGCTGCAGAGCTGAACTGCAGAGCTGAGCTGCAGAGCTGAACTGCAGAGCTGAGCTGCAGAGCTGAACTGCAGAGCTGAGCTGCAGAGCTGAGCTGCAGAGCTGAACTGCAGAGCTGAACTGCAGAGCTGAACTGCAGAGCTGAGCTGCAGAGCTGAACTGCAGAGCTGAGCTGCAGAGCTGAGCTGCAGAGCTGAACTGCTGAGCTGCAGAGCTGAGCTGCAGAGCTGAACTGCAGAGCTGAGCTGCAGAGCTGAACTGCAGAGCTGAGCTGCAGAGCTGAGCTGCAGAGCTGAACTGCTGAGCTGCAGAGCTGAGCTGCAGAGCTGAGCTGCAGAGCTGAACTGCAGAGCTGAACTGCAGAGCTGAGCTGCAGAGCTGAGCTGCAGAGCTGAACTGCTGAACTGCAGAGCTGAACTGCTGAGCTGAACTGCAGAGCTGAACTGCAGAGCTGAACTGCAGAGCTGAGCTGCAGAGCTGAGCTCCAGGCGCTCCTTTGTGTCCACCGCCATCAGACTTTACAATAACAGCAGGAAACCACAGACTGTCATGAGGCTGAACCCTCACAGGACTCTCAATTGTTACATCTATAACTGTTATATTAATACAACTGACATAGTGTATTATATTAATATAACTGCTATAGTATTCCATACCTTGTCATATATTATTATGTCTTCTACTATATTATATTACACTATTATACCATATTACAGTTATTCATACTGCATACTTTTGCACTGCCCTTTATATACATATATTGTACATACGCACCATAATTGTCACTTTAACTTGCCGCTTTACATCGACTTGTATAATAGCTGTATATACCTTGAATTTACTTTATTCTCATGTTACTCCACTCTATTTTATTTTTCTACCCATTCTTACTGTACTACTATATACTATATACTAATATACTACTATATATTACCATACTGTACTACTGCTGTTACAGTGCTGCTGTAATTCCCCCCTGGGGATCAGTAAAGTACTATCTTATCTTATCTTATCTTATCTTTGCTTAGATAAGGATGTTTTAGTGATACTGGTTTATTGATGCTATATGACTGATTTAACTGTTCACTGCTGAGATAGAAGTGAAAGTGTACAAGGAGCACCTGAAGGCATCGTGTTCCCAAAACGCTGACTTCAGATTTCTGTCCAAAGGTGTGTGTGTGTGTGTGTGTGTGTGTGTGTGTGTGTGTGTGTGTGTGTGTGTGTGTGTGTGTGTGTGTGTGTAGTTGTGTTTCGTTTGGTTTTACTTGTCAGAGTGATGACATTTTTGGAAAGTGAGGCCTTTTTGAGGGTTCAAACTTGGTTTTAAGGTCCAGGTAGAATTAGGTTTAGGTTAGGGTTAGGGTAAGGGTTGGGGCAGGCATAGTTGTGTGGTAGGGTAGGGTTAGGGGCTAGGGAATGCATTATGTCAATGAGAGCCCACAAAAGACGGGGGGGGGGGTGTGTGTGTGTGGTGTGTGTGTGTGTCCTCAATGTCACTCTCTGCTGTCTGAGCTGGAGGCTCACATAAACACTGAGCCAGAGATCGGCAGAGCAGCTAAACCCATTAGGAGACTCCTGAATGCAGATCCTGCTGCTGCAGATATTTAATAAGAGACCTGCGCCAGCAAATTAGATTACGTTTGCAATTGCCAGTGGATAATGTGCTAAAAGCTTTCCCACTTAAGCGTTACTCCTTACTGAATATTATTCACACGTTGAGGGCCAGAGCAGCCTTAAAGAAACAGCCGGCCCCACGCTGAGCTGTGGGAAGCAGATGGTGGTTTGTGTGTTTCACAGCTGAATCATCAGGAATCATCAAGAGTCACAGATCAAACAGGGATGGGAGGATGCAGATTTACTGTTTTGGTTTTTATTGATGGGTCATAGCTGACTGACTGAGAAACATGGGTGAGATAAGCTGGGTAAGTTGGCCTATATACACTTTTTCTATGGCTTTATAACGTTCACGTCCTAATCTACATTTCAGTTTTCCAAAATGCACCAACCACAGTGTTAACAATATTTAACCCTGCGGAGCACCTTTAAAATGGCCTTAGCCACATGCATGGTGTCCTTTTTACAGCACAAACTCAGCTGTTAGTCTGACTTCATCATGTCCTTTAGTCTATAACAAAGTATGAAGCTGCCAGGAACCAAAATACAGGAAAAAGTACAAAATGTGCAAATATTTATTGTTAATCACTCAAAATATTATTATAGAACTGTTGAAAGTTGTGAAAATTATTGCCTCCCTTTTTATACACACAAAAAGGCTGAAAAATGTAAGAAATAAAACTAAAATACATACTTGGTACATGGGGTGCCTGCTCTACTGAGTGGGCTACAGCAGCCCCCTACCTTTCCTCTGTTCAAGGTGATTCCTTCATGTACCTTTCTATATACTTGTGTATTTTTGTACCTAGATTTATACCTTAGTGTATATTCTTAATGTATTTCTTGTACAGTATGTACTTGCAACAGGAGTGGTATATCAGGTGCTTAAATTTTAAATATGAGTGTTTTGGAGTACTTATTTATGGGGGGGCATATTCAGTGTTTATACTGTGTGTACAGTGTATACTATATGTTCCTTTCTATACCATAATCTTTGTTATATACCTCTCTGTGGCCTCGAGCTGCCATCTGTGCATATGTATAATATATAATGTATTTTCCTGTTAATATTTGATTGATTATGTGAACAGGTGTGGTATGCCACAGGTGATTTTCATATGCAGTATTTATTAGTATAGTATAGTGATTGTATCTGAAAATACAACTGAACGAGTCTCTCCCGTTGTCAGTTGTTAATCTGAATGTATTAAACAGCTTCTTACAACACATGTATTATTTGTTATTTGACTCTATCTCACCGTGCGGTGCTCCTCATCAGTATTTCAGCAGCAGGTAACAGGATATCGGCGACGGCTCACCACCCTGAGAGCCGACGAGCTGCAGCACTCAGGGATATGACGACGAAACCATCCCAACAATTATTTCCTGGGATAAATGGCCGCGGCGTGAAAAGGTCAGCAACAAACGACAGCCAATTCCCTGCAGAGTGGAATCTGAGGAAAAATAATCGCCCCGTGATTGAATTGCATCCTGGGACATTTGAGCCACAGTAATGAAATGGCTGTTGTTGTGACCCGACCCTTTCACCTCCTCCACGATTCTTTACCAGATTACAGATCAGGCAGCAGGGGCGACTATTTGCCTACAGGAATACATTTAATATATGTGCATATGTTGGTTTGGTCAATGTAAATCCCCATTATCACAGATACTTGTGCATATTACATGTCAGTGTTCACCTGCAGGGCTGATGGGGCCACAGAGGACCCTTATCTGAGGAGAGATGGTTATGACTACAGGCATAATATCCGCTCTTTAAAACTAGTGTTTAGCCCGCCTAGCGGCTAACATCTGTCGTTGGCCAGACTGACTTTGGTCCAACATCGGCTGAATGGACTGCCACGAAATTTTGTACAAATATTCAGGTCTCAGAGAAGGAATCTGAAAGAGTTTGGAGACAAAAAGGCTTCACATATCTTGTGAAATACCTCAAAATCTGCTGTTATGGATTGGCATAACATTTCATACAGACATTCATGGTGACCCCACATTGTGTACTAAAGACTTTTGTGATTAACCTGCCATTTCTTCTAGCGCCACCGTGAGCTTAACATTTGTAGTTTTGAGTGCAACAGTTATTAGATTGATTTAAGGTCTAAAAAAAATTCAAACCCATCCATCTGTGTTAGCCTACTGTATCCATACAGAAACCAAAACATATGCATTTCACAGTACGCATTTTTACCCACAGCTGTTTCAATTTTTGTTAATTTATTATGGTAAAAAACAACAAAGATGACTGTGAATCAGCGATTGTGTGACGGCGCCAAAGTTTAATTTTCAGTGGGTTGTAGGAACCTGAACATTCCCACACGGTCTCATCCAGGCTTGTTGATACAGACACTTTGTCCCGCCCCTTGGTGTCACTGTTATTTTGGCACCAAAACCACTATAGTTAGGTTTAAGAAAAAACTTCATGGTTGGGCTTAAAACTACTAAATGGGTACAGAGAACAGCTGATTGTTAGCAGCAGTCTCCTGGATGAAAGCCTCGTGTTTGTTGGAACCATCCACCTCCCCTCTCAACGCCCGGCGTGCCTCTTTTCGCTCTGTAAACTACGTCACCACTTTACTGTTTACTGAGTGTTTACTGTTTACTGAGTATTTACTGAGTGTTTACTGAGTGTTTACTGTTTACTGAGTGTTTACTGAGTGTTTACTGTTTACTGAGTATTTACTGTTTACTGAGTGTTTACTGTTTACTGAGTGTTTACTGTTTACTGAGTGTTTACTGTTTACTGAGTGACTGTTACTTATTTTCTATTGTTTTCTGTTTTCTGTGTGTTTTCTGTTTTCTGTGTGTTTTCTGTTTTCTGAGTGTTTTCTGAGTGTTTTCTGTTTTCTGAGTATTTTCTTTTTCTGAGTGTTTTCTTTTCTGAGTATTTTCTGTTTCTGAGTGTTTTCTGTTTACTGAGTATTTACTGAGTGTTTTCTGTTTACTGAGTGTTTACTGTTTACTGAGTATTTACTGAGTATTTACTGTTTACTGAGTGTTTACTGTTTACTGAGTATTTACTGAGGTACTTTACTGAGGTACTTTACTGAGTGTTTACTGTTTACTGAGTGTTTACTGTTTACTGAGTATTTACTGTTGCCGTGAATGGATGTACATTGTAGTTAATGAACTGTCCAGTATGTTTTACACTTTCAATCAATATATTTTTTGTAGAACTACTGTTTTTGTCATGAATACGAAAAAGCAAAGTACTGTCGCTGTTAGCAGCTGCACCTGAACGAATGAAACAACAGCCTGGAGGCTGTCGTCTGAACCAGGAGTGCAAACTTTATTATTCCTGTCAACCTTGACAAAGGCAGACCAGATCCACTTCTTCTGGTCTTACCTTTCACAATAAAAGTCATATAAGGTGAGTATTTAGCATTTTTGTAATGTTTTTTCTTCACACCCCCGCTGTGTAAAGGCCTGGAGTGTGGACGTGCCCCAGAATCTACCTCAAGGTAAAGATGATGTGTGCATCGATGGATTCGTGTTGTTTTCTGATATGAAGTATTCATATCGTTAAATAACAGGATCATCCACAGCATTGATGTTGCCAATAAAACAGCGTTCATGTAGAGAAGCAGCGGTGATGTTTTCTTTGTATTTCAGAAACAGATCATATCAGATCACACGTTAGCTGACATGATGAAACTTTGATGTGAAGCATGTCTTCACCAATGTGGACTCTGATTCACCTGCTGCACGAATCAGCCCTACACACACACACACACACACACACACACACACACACACACACACACACACACACACACCCCCGTCCAGAGCTTGAGGCATGCAGTGGTCGGTCTGTTGCCTCTGTTCATATGACTAATTAGACCAGCTTCACACTGCGCTGCTCCTTTTGATGACGATGCCTGGTGCTAATTGCTGCGTCAGTCCGGGGCCACAGCCAGGTTAAGTTCAAATGCAGGACCGACGTCTGAGTTTCAGAGTTTCTACAAATTTGTGTAACTGTCTGAAAGCGACGATGCAACACTGGCTAAATGAGAGGTTTAAACTTCTGTCTCAAGCTCTGTTTTTAACTTTTCACTCCACCATCAAGTGTAGTGGTTTGGAGCTATAAACCCTCGCTGTACGAGCTGCTTTGTGTGGAGCTCACCCTGACCTGAGTCGTTATAAAATCCAGTCTTACTAATTAACTAATTTCTTTTGGTTATAATAATATTTTACAGAAAAATGTATTCATTTTCACTGAGCTCCAACAACATCACTCTAGTGGGACAAACGAGACAACAACCCAACAAAAGGTGGTGCAGCAGAAATGACGGTGTCATCCAGCGAGGCGCTGTGTTGACCAGGCGCACAGTGGCGGTGGAACACGTCATGACATGAGTTCAGAAAATGATAAACCAGATTGTGTTTCATCGGTACCTGAAGCCACAGCCCTTCTGTGGATTTAACCAACCCGGTCTCACGGGAAGGAATGTCATTTAAAACTGAATTTCCCCACTGTGGGACTAATAAAGGAATATCTTTCTTTCTTTCTTTCATTTGTACCATGTGCCAGTTGTATAGCGCTCAAACACCCACAGCCATAGAAGGTTCAGGCTAGAAAACTACTTAGAGTAAGGGAAAACGTCATGGTTGTGCTTAAAATAAGTACGTAAACCGTACGTAAATCAAACACCAGTCCACCACAAAGGTCTCCAACATGGGTCTCCTGGTTAAATATCACATCTCACATACATTGCAGGCTTTTTATACTATGTCATTAACTCTTACTGTAGCATTTATACGCAGATGCATTTACATTTCATTCAGTATAAGGTACATGGCGTACAAATGACAAAAACCAATAAAGATGTTATCTATTATCCTGGCATATATACGGCTGATTTAACACAGGGCTATTTGCTGTCTGAATGTCTGCTGAAACCATTACAGAACTAAAGATCACAGTTACTGCTGAAACAAAGAGACAAAATGTCAAGACTGAGTGTTGCCTCCACGAATGAATACAAAAAAGTTGGTATTTACATATTTTTTACATTTTTATCCAGAGTTCCTTGTTCGGCGTTAAATACTGTCAAACACACAGCTGTAGCTTCAGGATCAAGTTGGTGACTTCTGGATTATGGAGCATTATTCCTTAACCTCCCGTCCTCCCCCCTCCCTTCCCCCCTGAAAGTCTGTTTTGTCCAACCTCAATGGGATTACACTGGGCCTTGGTGAAGGATAGGTCAAATGAAAAGAAAGAGGGGCGGAGGATGTGATGGATCAGGGGACTGATGAGCCACAAACACTGTGATACTGTGAGATGGAGCTTAGGGAGAGAGTTAAGAGAGCAGACGTCACTTAACTCTGAAACCACTTTATTTTTGAAGGACGGCATGGTACCGACGACTGTCCTCTGAAAGCAGGACGTTTTAGATCAGCTGGGATGTTCCAGCCAGCCACTGATCTCACAGCTGTTTGCACAAAAAGGCCTACAAATCCCACGATAATGTGCAAGACGCTGAGTGTCCAATAAGTACGACTGTCTTGATTTCTGCATGTCAGCTTGTCATTCGCCGTGTATCCTGTACTGACTGAATGTAAACTGATGTAAATGCTACTATAACAGTTTGTGATGTAGAATAAAAAGTGAGAAAGATCAGTTATGGCGGGAGGAGAGGTCAAACAAACTGTGGACTTTTAACTAGGAGACCCATGTTGGAACACAGAGCCTATCAGAGAAACCAGTGCATGTATTTCCTCCTCATATTTGTTGACGTTAACCTAACCTAGAAACTGATTTGTGAGCAAACTGGTCTTTTAGCAACATTTTTTTAAAAGCCATGCAGGGTGCATTCAGTGTTAGCATGCTGTAACAGCTGACAGGGTTTACTTCGGTGGCTCGTTTCCTTCCAGAGACTCACATCATTTGTAAATGTTTTAAAGTCAAGTTAAAGGATAATGATCGTCAGAAGAGTGGAGTCCTGAAAAATGATGTTCCCAGACAACCGAACTGCTGTCAGCTGTCTCAAAGGAAACATATTTTCTGTGGGATGACATTTGTTTTTGACGTATTACAAATATGTTTCTAGTCATAGTCAGCACAAACAAACACTGGACTTTCACACAGGGGAAAAGCGTCAACGCTGATTTATTTTAATTTACGCCCCTAACTTATATAACGTAATAAGCATACTCATTTTAAGCCAGACTGTGATGTTTTACTAAAACCTAACCAAGCAGCTGCAGTTTTGATTTGTTTCAGTTAACAGCATTAATCACGTGTTTAAAACCGTGACCGTAATCTGGGAGAAAGGATCAAAATGTAGACGACTCCTGTCAAGATTAAGGGAGAATTGGTTGAGCTAGTCTCACGTTACAAACACTGCGGAGTTGAAATCATTGACCACCTGGAGCTGAACGTTGGATTCTTCAGATGTTTGTTTTGCAGAGCTTTTTGGCGTTCGGTCTGCTTTGCATCTTTGGTAATACGCATGGTCAAGATCGCATGAGTACACTGTGTATCCTCTACTGTATCTGTGTGCTATTTTAAGAGGAAAGATCAGTCGTGGTGGGTGGAAAGGTGGACAAGTCTAACATAGTCTGGACGTTTAACTAGGACACCCGTGTTGGAGACCGTTGTTAACTTGTTTTGTTTTATATGTTTCTATTGATGTTTGTGACATATTTTCTGTAATTGGCTTCCGTTGTTTCCGTACTAATTTTACTTTGATTCTGTACTTATTTTAAGACCAACCATGACATTTTCCCTTACCTTAACCATGTTGTTTTCCTGTCTGCCCCTAACTGTGGGTGTTAGCATGGTGTACAAATGCTGCGTGAAAAGTGCTGTACGCATGCAAAAAGGCTAAAATGTGTACTGATCACAGGCAGAACGGCTTCCTGTGAGACCAGGTTGGATCTCAGTACACTGTGAAAATCAACACTGGATGTAATCTGGGGCTCTGCAGAGTCGTCTAAAGAATCATCTAAAGTCAGCGTCCTTGTCTATAACAATGACAGTTTTTGTACTGTGGGGACACAGGAGGAGGTGGTGAGTCAGGTGTGTAAAATAAAGCCTTATAGTCGACTTGGCGTCTCTGGAGCAAAGTTGGTTTAAAGTGTTTTATTTTTCTTGAGCCTGAAAGTGTTTCATGTCCATCCTCGTCCCTCACCCAGCCGTCTGCTCCGTCTGTCTCTACACGACTATCGGACATTCAGCTGGTCAAACAAGTGTAAGATCTTTAAATGGGAATGTTTGACTCCACACTGAATAATTGAGGAGCTCTGTGGTTTAAAAAAAAGTCAGATTAATGCCCATCTACAGGCTCTCTGCTGTGCGTCCTGAGAGCGTGACAGACTAACGGTAAGCTTACCCAAACAACCAAACCCTTTTTGCAGCATAGCACGGACAACCAGAAGGTTTTAGCGGCAGGGGGTGGTGCTAAAAGCTAACAGTGGGGTTTTAGAAACACATCCCTCCACCCTGCAGCCTCCTCGTACATCTCTTTAAGGAGGAGTGCTGTAATTGTGTTGTGATTCTGCGGACCGCATCGACCCCGTTGACTCCCCGGGAGGCTGTTTCTGAGACGTGCCAAGAGTCACATCTCTAAATATGGCCAGATCGAGGGGGAGTTGTCTCTGCATGTTAGACTGTGGACTTCACCTCCGTGTCCTTCTATTAGTTTGACCTCAACTTCAGAACTCCACACTTCAGCTCCACAGATTTTCACTTCACAAGGAAAGAGGAGGTCTGCTCACGGGCACCTTCACACCGAGGCTGCAAAGTCAGAGTCAAGGTCACTGTTCCACTTACAAAGTTACAGGAAGTACATCACTGCTTTCTTTGCATCTTCAAGGTTAAGCATTTGGTGCTGAATCGTTAAAAATTACCTAAACGACATCTGAAATGTCTCTTTGTTGTGTTTACTCAGCCTGTTCGCACAAAAAGGTGTACAAATACCACAATAATGTACAAGGCATTTAGCGTACGATAGGAGCGTCTTCTCTGATTTTGGGGCGTAAACGCATCCAGCTCAGAGCTGCTGATGAAGATTAAAACGTGAGAAAGACCACTTGGTGGATGGATCCAACAAACACACAACTTTTAACCAGCGAACTGGTGTTCGGAGAGCAGTGTGTTTTAGTGAGGTTTGTATTTCCCACATGTCATGTGGTTTCTGAACACATTGTACTTGGTGTACATACTTGTTTTAAACCCAACCATGATGTTTTCCCTAAATCTAAGAGGTTGTGTAGCTTCAACCTGAACTGTGGACGTTTTGTTTCATGCAACTGATGTGAAAAATGGTGTTCAAATGCATTTTAAATGCAATACATTTCCTGCATTATGTTTCCCACTCGCTAGGATGCTAATCTGTTCGCCTCTGTGGCTTCTAGACTCGGACAGTAACGGTAATATCGCCGTTGCTTGGCAGCGGTGTTCTTCATGACTTAACCACTTGAAAGCAACACATGTCATGTACACGACTTCCCAACTCGTAAACAGAGTAAACACCCTGCTTGAAGGCACCATAAGACGTGGATGTAGAAAGAAAGAAAGATATTCCTTAATTAGTCCCACAGTGGGGAAATTCAGTTTTACTCTGTTGTTCACACAGTACATATACATGTCAATGGAGAGATGTCAGAGTGATGGGGCTGCTCCTGACAACGCCCAGAGCAGTTGGGGGTTTGGTGCCTTGCTCAGGGGCACCTCGGCAGTGCCCAAAGGTAAACTGGCACCTCTCCAGCAACCAGTTGTCTTGTCCATGGGGGATTGAACCCGTTAGTCACCGTGACGTCACCCATTGGTTTCTGGATTGGTTTCTGGACTATGGTTTGAAAGCCTAGACTTTGACATCTTGGTTTTTGGCCGTCGCCATCTTGGTCTTTTGCAACCAGAATTGACCTGAGAGGGTGAAGCTAAGTACAATCAACTGCTGAATAAGACATTTTTAACTGACCAAAAGGTTACAATTAACTTTCATGAACAGAAAACACACTGTGAAGGGGTTAAAGTTAAACACAGACAGCTCCCAGACTGGACAACACGACCTGTCACGCCCTAAAGCTTCCCCTGCTTTATGGTCTATTTCAGTCTAAATGGGATCATTACTGAATGAACGCCGTGCTGTATTGAAAAAGACTTGAAACTAGCGCTGGTGGGGGTAGCTGGGGGCTGCAGGCCGGATCTGAGAGCAGAGGGATGCAGGGTGCTAACAGCCGTCGTGGCGAGGGACTCTGAGGCGCTGTATGTGCAAAGAGCCCCTGTTAGCAGAACTGATTTTAACCTTTACTCAGTTCAAGCCCCCAACAGCGCACCCCTCACCTCGTCCTCAAACCAACCCGGTCCAGGCTCCGTTCGGGCTCTGGGACGTCGCTCTGAAGACTTTTATTTCTCAAACTTGGAGCTTACAAATTAATTGTGGAAGTGGAAATCTGTGGCAAACAAGATCCTGAACTCTTTTTATTTGCTCCGACTTTCTCTGGTTCCCTGCGATCTGTTTAAATCTTGAGCTCAGTCTTTCAGTTATCAAGGGTCCAAATTTGAGCGCCTTGTTCCGGTTTCAACAACATGAACCATTTTGTTGTAGACTCCTGCAGCAATAAATGAACTTCCATGGGCTCCATTTCTCACAACATCAACAAACGTCGTGAATACGACAGGAGGGGGGCGTTCAGGGCCCAACTGGTAAACACAGTAAACACCACCTCACCTGAAGGTTGGTGGTCATAACTCATAACCTGTTTAGGGTCAGCACTACTGAGTTTACTACTGGTCAGTGGCACAAATTCACGAGAGTTCCCCAAAGTTGAAGCTCATGCAAAAGATTTCTGTCGATGTCCTTTGAAATGAATTGATTTTGCAGCTAATACGATCCTTTTGTAAATGCTGCAGGCCTGTTTTAGAGGTGCTTTCACAGGTGAACGAGGGAGATGCCAGTCAAGCTGACAGTCCTGAGGAGGGAGCGAATCAGCCAGAATAAGTGAAACACCTGTGAGGGTGCCTGTGGGAGAGGGAACGAAATGAACCGGTTCAGATAACCAGGAAAACATTCAATAAAGATCCTGTATTGATCGAGACCAAAGCGATTCTAAAGTTATCAAAATGGCTGTTCTTTTCCCACATGAAATACATTCAGAGATTTAAACATCTAAATCCACAACTTCTCACCTTCAGTTAAGACTCTCACACACTCCTATGGACTACGTGTGGGATCGGGAAAACCATCTATAAGCCATAATCTTGCGGTCTCATGGCCTGTGTTCGTCCGGACGTGCACACAGCTAGAAGTGGGATTAGCATCGCTGCTAAAATAACACAGAGGAAACTGGACGAGAGCCAAACAGCCTCAAGAAAAGGTCTATTGTTGTCCAAGTGTTGTTATTGCCTGGAATTACCTACGCTTAGTTACACCACACACACAGATGAACACACACATGCACAGACACACATACAGATACATGTATGTGTGCAAACACTGTGAGCCACATTGTGCTAATTTAGCACTTTTCTCATGTATTTGTTGATAATCCATGCAGATGTTGCCTCCATCGCGGTTCTCATACAGCACATGGACAGATGACGAGTGATCGCCTCCATCGCCGTGTCCCCATCAATATTATCGATCCTCCTGCGTTTAATCCTCATGTTCAGGTACATAATTGGTGGATTCCCGTTAGTGTTGAAAGGCACAAAGAGCGGGCGTCCTCTCACCTCCGGCAGCCGATAACATCAGAGTTTGCGGCGCTGGTCAGGATGTGAGGTGATCCGCTTTCAGTATTTGACCCCATTAAAATGGCCGTCGCGGGCCAGAGTTCAAGAAGAGGATTATGGCTTCTTGCCAATGACCCGTTTGAACCCTAAAGGGTGCCACGGCGGTGATTAGCGACTATTATCAAGGTGCTGTGGCTGAGAAACACCGGGGAGAGACAGGTTGTATAAGTTGTACATTTTTAGCCACGCTGGCTCTACAGATGTTCAGTCCAACACTTTGGTTCAGACTGAAATAAATCAAAAAATATTAACCAAATGACTATGAACACGTGTGCAGACATTCACGGTTCCCAGACAGCGAATCCTGACTGGAGATCCTGTGACTTTTCATCTAGCGCCACCACACTAAGTCGACATGTTAGGTCTAGGTTTAGTTTGGAGAAGGATAGTAAAATGACTTTGGATTTGACAGTCAGGGTCATCCTGACCAGGATTACATTGAAAATCTCAACAAGCCTCTGACAGAAAAGATTTTATGAGTCTAAACGTGATGGCATTTTCTACGTGTTGTATTTACTTTGAGGTTATTTTCTCATTAATTTTCCATAAACAAAAACTGCACAGTACAATGTTTGTAAGTAGTACGTGGTCATTCTGGATGAAAACTGTTGGGAATTCCTTGCTGACATTTTATTATAAAATGAGAGGAATTATTACTGAAATGGGATTTTTTTTTTTTACCATCAGTTTAATAGCTGTCACATGATTTTCAACGGTGAATGGAGATCATCATGGAAATGTGGATGTTCAGATTTCACTTTTTTTGGAGAACAAGAAAGAAAAATCTAGATATTTCTTTATTATTTATTCAACACCAGAAGTATTTACAAAATCAGAGTATTTACCATCAACAGCAGAACAAAACGACAAAAAAAGATAGGAAAAAGAGGAAGAAGAGAGGGAGAGAGAAACAAGTGAAAAATCGAGACAAAGTAACTTAAGGGACATAATCATATATTATTTAGATCATATTAATCTAAGTCTGTCGAAGGTATGAAGGTCTTTCTTTCTGGTTGAGGAGAGTCAAGGGAGCAGAGATGGAGGGATTGTGAGTGTTGAAGGAGGGATGAGGAGGAGGAGAAGGAGAAGGGGGCCTCTTCCTCGTGCCTCCAGTCGAGCAGAAAATCTCAGCAAATTAGTTACCGCGACGACGGCTGGTCGGGGAGCTTTCATCCAACGCAGCAGGGGAGCGGCCATGGGATCGGGATGAGAAACACCCCCTCATAACAACATGGCCCCCCTCGGCCGCCACCCGACCGTCCATTACTGCTTCCTTCGACGGCTGTTCGGCTGGTAAACGGCTCTCCAGCATTAGCACCC
Organism: Pterois miles; assembly: GCA_947000775.1. Lineage (NCBI taxonomy): Eukaryota > Metazoa > Chordata > Actinopteri > Perciformes > Scorpaenidae > Pterois > Pterois miles. The sequence continues at coordinate 11,115,077 of CAMQGK010000568.1, read as the reverse complement.
CTGAAAAGGTGTCACATAAACACCAAGCAGCTGCTAAGAACTGCTGCAGACCCGAGAGAGAGGACCTGAATCTCTGTATACAAGTACACAAAGAACGCACACACAAATGCAATGACAAACAATGTGAACTTGAAATATTAAAGCTTTGGTGTAAAAGTCTGGACACTGTCCGAGACCTGCCGAGCAAAACTCTTTATTTATCTGATGATGACCTGTCACAGGTCGACGAGTTAACTCTAATTTAGGATTCACATCATCTGATTGATGAGAAGCTACATGACAGACACTCAGTAAGGAAAGTTTATGTAACGAGGCAATTTAAAGTGCTGTGCATGAGAAATAAAAAAGGTATGTATCAGACAATATATAAAAACTACAGCTGTCAATCAGTTAAAATATTTAACTGGATCAATTACACTTTTCATCTGTTCAAAATGTATTTTAACAACATTTGAGTGGGCAAATATGCCGCTTTATGCAAATGCATGTCAATATTTATTATTGGAAATCAATTAATTACAAATATCTAGAAGATTAATGTCCTGATGAAGGGACATTAGGGAGGGATTCAAACCGGGCGCCTGCTCCCCCCTTTGGATCATGCTGATCCTGATCCACTCCTGGTCTGTGTTTCCTCTCCAGGTGTGGCAGCTCTGGTGATTGAGAGCCAATAAAGAGGGGGAGGGGAGTGGCGCTCTCTCTTCCACTCACTGGCCTGGCAGCAGCAGCAGCAGCAGCAGCAGCAGCAGCAGCAGCAGCAGCAGCAGCAGCAGCAGCAGTGATGTGACCACTTGTAGTTTGTTGTTTTCTGGTTCTTTGTCTTTTCTGGAGGGTCCAGTGGTTTAGTTTTCGCGGTTTGTTTCTGTTTGTTAGGGTTTAGTTTTGGGGCTATGTTTTTGTAGAGGTAGAGGGAAGCGCCTGGTTCCGGCGGCCCTGTAAGGGCTGGGCTGAGGTGGCTTCCCCTCTTTTGTTCATTTTTGCCGGCTCACCAGTTTAGTTCATATTGTGGAAACCTTGAAGGGTTTTGTCTGTTTTTTTACTTGATTAGCTTTTGTGTTAATTGTGGTCACATTTCTGCTCGTTTCAGAAAATAAAACATGTTTTTTGTCATGTGGTTATGTTCAACCTCCTTGTTAACGGGCGTTTCTCAGGGTCATAACATAAGTTGTTACAACCAGACTCAAAGGCTGCAACAAAAACAGCAGACCAGGCGACTTTTAAAATGATAAAAAGCATTTATTTATCAAACTAACAAATAATCAAATGGGGAAAGTCAGTAATCAGTAATGTAGGCATTGGTGGGTGTGTGAAAATGTCACACTGAGCCCAGATGTGGCTCATCAGGCTGACGACCCTCCACCCTGCAAAACGAAGAAGCAGCAGCAACAGGACGCCGAGTGGAGTGGAGGCGTCGCCACACCAACACAATGAGAATGAGCATCTTGAGCTCTGCTTGAAAATACTGTCCAGAAACACTCACAGGTTGTGCATTTAGCATGAATCATGTGATTATCATAAAGTGGGCATGTCTGTAAAGGGAGACTGGTGGGGACCCAGAGAACCCATTTACATTCACACATCTGGAGGTCTGAGGTCAACGGACCCCTGAGAATCAGACAGCTTTTCCTCAACAAAATTTAGAGTAAGTCTGGAGCGTTATTCAGCCTCCATCACGACAAACTAGTAAGATGTGGTTGGTACTGATGGATTCATCAGTTTCCTAGTTTCATATGATACCAGTATCTTCACTCTAGCTTTAAAACTGAGCCTCACACAACCTTAAAAATAACAAGTTTCATTGTGTTAAAGACATTAATGGCATTAAAACACATTTACATGAACACCTTATCATCACGTTAACTTTGACAGGGGGTGAAAATCTGTCAAATAACTCCTATAAATTAAGTTAGAACCATATAGATTATTTTTGTAATGAGTTCCTTTGCCTTTATTTATTTGTTCGGCTGTGGTGTTTTCTCTCTGTCAGGTCTATTCAGGTCAACCATATTGTGGCCTGGGTCAGGTCTGACTGTGCTCGGGTCCCCTTTGGGGTTAGGGTAGGTTTTCCACACCTTTTCAGATCGGGTCCAACGTTTTGGAGAGAGAGGTGTCTAACTAAAGGCTCATAAAAAGACAAAAAGTCCAGTGGGACATGCATGTGCACGGTCTGTACTGAACATGCATGTACACACACTTTGTCTCCAGCCCTCCAGAGAAACACCTCACTGCTGAGGACTGACAGATGCCTGGTGGACACACTGCTGCTAAAATCTATGGAAGACTGAACATACACAGCATCACCTCTGGATGGTCGCCCAGCAACGCAACACACACACACACACACACACACACACACACACACACACACTGTAAGTCTGACTGTCACACGTCCCTGCAGCCCAACTCCCGACACAAATAAAAGCTGTGTCCATTTTGTCAGCCAATGCATTTGACGTCTCTCCGAGCTGAGGAATGAAAATCAATCCCGTACACAGGAATCGTGTTTTATCAGGTTTTAAAACATGTGATTGATTTCTCCAGTTTCACCTCCAAACAGACAGAGCCTGGTGAGTGTAAGAGAAGACTTTAAATGCTTTCAAATGACTCAACGTGGTTCCTGAAATAAGCGTTTGTTATAACCTTTCTGCTCAGCTGAGGTCTGGACTGCGAAGCGAGCTCAACATATCCGGGATATCTTCTCGTTATCTGGACTAACTAACCCTGACAACCGCCACGCTAAGCGTCCTACGACGGTGCTTATCAACTGGGTAAATCAACCCAGGGTTTCTCAATCTGGATACGAGCGTGTTTACGTGAAAGGGGCGGGGTTTGCATCATCAGACCAATCACAGACATGGACAGTTCTGCTGTCAGCAGAGCGCTACTAAAACAAACCAAGAGCAAACTGTAATATTGGACAAATACAAGTGATGCACATGAGCCAGAGCTGAAGCTGCCAAATGCAGGAAGGACAGCTGGCAAAACAGTGTGTGAATGATTAAATTAACAGACTTATAATATCACTGACCCATCAAGAGCACGATTGATCTGACAATAATTACTGTCTATTCCATTAAATTAATATGTTGTTTATAGAAACTGTGGTGTGTTTGAGCCCACTAGTCCCCACTAGTCTGACTAGTGGGGACTGGTGATCTGGACTGAAAATCTATTTATAGATATTTGCCCAGCGATGCCAACAGAACAGAAAAGTCTTCAATGAAAAGAGCTGAAAAGTTGTTTTTTTTTCCCAGAAATGAAGTGCTGATAGCTCTGTCATTACTTTGCTGACAATTCCTCTGCACTGCTCTGAAAACGAAGGTGCAGAATGATGGAGTGATGATAGAAACATGTGGCCAGGGACTTCTGTTTCTCTGTGACCTTTGACCCCTGCCCTGCCTCCCTGTCTGTGGCCGTTCGACAGCAGCAGCATGATGACGGACACTGTCACGCACACACTTACAAAATGTGAGTCTTAGAGCTCAGATGTGACAAACAGATTTATGCAGACAGCGAGATACAGATATAAACACACACTTGGCCTCCTGGTCCAGCCTGTGAGGTGGTTGGGGGGGTCGGAGAGGTCAGGTCTACGGGTGTGTGTGCTGGAGGATTAGCTCACAGACAGCCTGTCCCTGAACCCTCAGGACTCATACTGTGACCTGCTGACCCCCCTCCATGGCTCCCTGGACTCTGATAAACCCTCAGCCTCCACACTGCTGGATCACCACAGAGTCCAACGTTCAGACTCAATGGCTGTTTCATTTAGACACCAAGGTCGTATGAACATTTCTTTCTGTATTGCGGTGTGTGTGCTGTAATGTGCTCTGTGCTAGTTTGTGTGTGTGTGTGATGAGCTGCAGGTGAGCTTGGTTGGGCAGCTGATTGAAGGTAGGTGTGGAGGTTGATCCAGGGAGCTGATTGGTTCCAGCCTCCATCCACAGATTCAAAAGGCCGGGTTCCCTCAGTCCCAGCAGACTCTCCGTTCTCACCTGCCAGCAAGAGTCACACCATAGAAATGTGCTGACCTTTGTAAATATATCTATACAGCCCCGGTTTGGTAGAGGTGGGCAGCACTCTTCTTTAACCTCTTTTCTCCTGTCTGTCCTGTAGGAGTTAGGTCAGTATTTGTCTTTTGTTTCATTTCTTTTGAGTAGGTGAGTCTAGGTTACTTAGCTCTGATCGGTGTAGTATTTTTTGCTATGGCCTACCCTGAAGATGGGTGAATAAACCTTTTAAATTTCTCGTAGCTGGTTGTTGTTGGGGACTTGTGGGAGGGGAGCCTCATTATTCATGTTGCACCAGGTTTCTCCTCGGCCGGGTCGTAACAGTATCCTCACGCAGCGGTTAGCATATTTTACAAAAACAAAAATTGTTCCTGATTTTTGCACAATTTCCTATGAATGTCCAGCAACATGAGTCAGTTTTCACTCATTAAGTGCATACAGTCTTTTCAAAATAAACTTCGATCTTCACAGGAAACAGCTCAGGTTTAGGCAACAAACTACTTCAGTTCAGGCAAAGATGGTGGTTTGGGTTAAATAGTACAGCAGTAACGTGATGAATAAACCAGAGTTGATTTCTGATTTCACGAGGCAACAGGCTGTTGAGTTAATGTCCAGGGTTTTTTGACCCTGTGTTTCACATAAACTGATTTCGTGGATATTTACAAATTACAGTAGATGACTGTTTTGTAGGTGCAGCTACTGATGACGTTTGAGACCAGTCAGGCTGACATCACCTTTTTTATGGCACTGACAATGAGAATACATGTTCAATAAACGATAAACAATTCACTGTCGCAATATAACAAAATTATAAGCAGCTTAATAAGAGCTTATACTTAAGTAAAAGTACTACAGTGTAGAAATAGTCTTACTTAAGTAAACATTCAGAACTAAGGGTATTTTAATAGATATCATCATGAAACCTCCACAGTCGATTATATGTATTACAAGATTTCTGAAATTGTATATTTACATATGCAAATGAGGCATTATGTTATTAAATATGTGCCAGTTTACATCCATTTCCAGATCATAAATCTGAACATTTGATAAAACCAGGTTCAAAATCCTTTGTTGACATATTAGAGTTAAAGGTGTTTACTGAGGGAATTATGGATATCTCTTTTTATCACTCCATAATTCACAAAATACTGTCAACAGCCATTTAAAAAATATTTTTTTGAGTAAAGTGTTGTAATAATAATAAAATAAATAAGGCTATGTAGTGATATATGAACAAACCGATCGGTATGAAACTGGAAACTTTAGTGGATGTAAATGTTACTGAAGTCTGAGAAAAAATAATTTGGAAAAAATGTCCTTTAAAGATATAGTACATTTTAAAGTACTAAAGTACATTTTACAACACACTACAGGGGAACAAGGTAAAAGCTTAATACAATGAAAGATAACATGAAAACAAGTTTTTTCAAATGTTTAAATATGCAAATGAGGTATAATCTAAAGATAAAGTTTAGACACAAATAGACAAAGTAGTAAATAAGCACCTGTTTATTTATGTTACCTGTTTATGTGTTCTGGATTTTTTCTTGCTGTGTTTCACTTTAAGTCAAAGTATTATCTTCAAAATATACTTGAAGCACCAAAAGTCTCCGTGTCCGGTCAGCGTATTCAGCTCGTAGATAAACTATCTCCCAGATCCTAATAGTAGCTCCTCTACAGCCCATTAGTGAGTCAGTTATAGAAGGTCTTAAATTAGTGAACGACACGTCTAACCCGAGCGCCTATCAGCGTACCGCTCTGGTCATTACTGTCCACCCCCCCCCCCATCACTGAGAAACCCAATCAGTTCCCTGCAGACTGTAGTTTAAGGAGAAGCTGCTCTCATTAAGGAAGTGTTGCCCAATTTCAAAATAATTATTAGTGTAATTATAAGTGAATCCCACTTATTGCTGTTTTTGATCGGTGAGCCAGCAGCCAAGTTTTTCGTGCAACTTTTAACCAGATTTTCTGAAAATCAAAAAGAAAACGTCAGTTTAGGCACAACTGTCATGTGACTATGAGGAGTGGTGGTTATGCTACTATGGAAAGCTGCAGACATGAACATGTCTGTTTATGCTGCCCGCTGGGATTACGTGCTACATGCGCAGTCGACCGTGATCGCACCGTGGCCGCCAAATTGTTGCAGACGAAATTTACGCGACGCAAACCCAAGCAGAGCCATGTGGAAAGTATAACTTTGGCTTAACTCAGGTGCCATTAAACTACTGCAGAAGAGCAGAGAACAACGAGATGACGAATTTAAACGAGCGCCAGTCAAACATCTGTTTCTTCAAGTTTCATGTCTTCATTTGAGGAATCTTAAAGTCTCCTCATCACTCTACAGATCACGAAAACACAAGATTCATGTCCGTTATGACTAGTTTGCCAGGTGTGTTTCCCAATTTCTCATATTTTGCTTTTATCAATACACCACACTTTTCCACCTCAGCCAAGCATAAAAACTATTTCATGATATTTTGAGTTGTTTTTTTCTTCTGTCCAGCATTCACAACTGTTTTGGATGTCCATAAACACGGGTGGATGGAAACACACCTCTGGCTTGAATTTGGCAGAACCTGGAGACAGAATATACAGATTCAACACAATGATAGACCAACTTCTGTTGTCTAATGCCACAGTACAGTCTGCATCAATAACAACCTTTAGCATAATGAAGTTTAGTGTATTTCTTAAAGTCACAATCAATAATGTAATTGGCCGGATAGATGTGCTGTAAATAAAACCTTTTCCTCTGGTTACTGGACATTACCCAGCCTGATTTTTACCGATGCATCAAAAGGTTTAATAGAAACATTGAGACAAACAGTCACAGTAGGATAAAGAAGTTTACTATGACAACCCAACCTCATGGGAGGGCAACAAAACTTCAGTAACGTCCTCAGTTGGGTTCAGGCAGCAAAACCATTTAGTTAGGCTTCGGAAAAACATCCTGGTTGGGCTCAATAAATATGTAAACAACATAACATATGTCATATGGTTGAAAGTCCTGTGTTTATTGGCTCCATCCACCTTCCCTCCCTCCAGCCCAGTGGTCTCTCTCACTTTGTTTTCTACGTCACTCAGCTTAACACATTGACACGGATGCATTTACACTGCAGTCAGACTACGTGGCAAATGACAGGCCGTGCTTTTGGCTTTCATCGTCATCATTCATGTCATTCATACACCTTTTCGTGCGACTGTGCTGACTAAGAAGGGATGTCGAGTATTATGGAGTAGACACGCAGGCACAAACGGCAGGATTAATGTTTTTAACTGTCTTGTCAGCAGCTCAGTCCGGGTCTGGTCCTGGTCTTTTGAAGGATTCGGCTCCTCTGCTTGTCTTATCTGAGCATGCTCGGAGTGGTATGTAACGCTAACAGTGACGGCCTGCTGTCCTCTCACCCCTTTCCCAGGGAGGGGGGGTCAGGTCTGGATCTGGATCACTGTGTGTGTGTGTGTGTGTGTGTGTGTGTGTGTGTGTGTGTGTGTGTGTTTCAGCATTCAGCAAGAGAAATCTGTGTGTGTCAACCTAAATGAGTGGGTCTGTCATGCAGGAAGCCTGTGCATGTTTGTATTTGTATTATTTGTATATTTTGGGAGTTATGATGCCTCAAATGGAGCTCATGTTCACGAGAAGGGAAGTCATGAACACAACTTGTGTTGCGTTCAAGTGTTTAAGTCGTGAAGAACACCGCTGCTAAGTAACAGCAATATTAACGTTACTGTGAGTCTAGAAGCTACAGAGGCTAACAGGTCAGCTAGCTGGTGGGGAACATGATGCAGGAAATGTAAAGACATGATGTCGTTGCAAATATCAAGACTTTCCTCAGCCAGATTAAACATTTTACCAAGAAAAACAATATATGACTAAAATTACAATATACTGAACAGCATGAACTTATCATGCAGCGATAAATGAACTTCCACGGACTCCACCATTTCTCACTACGTCAACAAACACGACACAAGTCGTAAGGGAGGCGTTCAGGGACCAACTGGTAAACACGGTTAACACCACCACATCTGGAGGAACCATTAGTACCAGGAAGAAGTATTCAGAACTTTTACTTAAGTAAATGTCAAGTAAACATAGTAGTACCACAGTATGGATTTGTTGCAAATAAAAGTCCTGCATTCAAAAGTTTACTTAAGTAAAAGTACATAAATATGAGCTTTACATTGTAGTTAAAGTACCAAAAAGGAAACATGCATGTTTGCAAAATGACCTATTTCAGATTAATACAGGATATGTTATTTATTGGGTTGCTTAATTTGTAACATGGTGTAATGTTACGAAGTACTACTACATGAGTTTTATACTTGTGCCAGCTTTCACTTTTACTCCACTACATTTCCTGAATAAAATGTGAACTTTTACTCTGCTTTATTTCTGCTAAACATCCTCGTTATTACTGCAAGCAAGCAGGTTTGGTGAAGTAACGGTAGATCATTCATGCGATGGACAAGTGCAAACAAAGTGCTCTCAAAGCCGTAGTCTCGGTTTCCACTTGTAACTACGAGGGAAGGAAAAACTGGATTCTGATCTTTAAATCCTTTAAGTTGTAAAGACCTCGTTTCTCTTCAAGCGTAATGTAGCCTCCATTTTAAGGCGGTGTACATGTTATGAGCGATCATAAGGACACAGTCACACGTGTGAATGAGGCGATTTTCGAACTGAAAGTTCAGTAAAGTGAACTGCGCTGCGAATGTAAAGATGCATATTTGCTGTGCAGCTGGAAGCAAACGTTTTATTGCACTTTTTCTCATGTAGAATGGAAGCAAACGAGAGGAGAAATATTAATTTTGGATGTGTGTGACCGACTCATGAACTTCATAAATACACAAATTGTGACTTGCTTGCTTTTTATTAACAGCATTTACTCATACTTTTACTTTCAATAGTACTTTCAAGTAAATATCACTTTAAGACTTTTACTGAAATAATACTCTAATAGGTGACTTTAACTTCTACTAAAGTCATTTTCTACTTTATCCACCACTGAATAGGACATCAGGATTTGTATTAATATAAGTAATCTGAATCTGCAAAGTAACTAGGTGTGTGTGTGTGTGTGTGTGTGTGTGTGTGTGTGTGTGTGTGTGTGTGTGTGTGCAAACTGGAGAATGGTGGTGTCTGGTCCATACTGGGATAACTGGGATGGTGTTGACAGTGCTTTGCTCTCTCCATATTTGTACATGGTTAGTGTGTCAAGATGCAGCCAAGGAGCCGAGAGATAAGGAGGGACGTCTGGATGGTGTGCATGTGTTTAACACACAGCGTGTGTGTGATGTGTGTTTAACACACAGCGTGTGTGTGTGTGTGTTTAACACACAGCGTGTGTGTGTGTGTGTGTGTGTGTGTGGATGTGGTCACATACTCAAGGTGTATTTATGACTTTTTTACCCTCATTCTTCTGAACCATGTCCCCAAATTAGAGCTCTGCACTTTCATGCTGTTATATATATATATATATATAAATGCATAAATGACTTCCTGTTTATCAGCCAATGAGACGGCAGAGCTGCAGACTGTCATGGCGCGCTGTCAGTCCTGATTTCATTAGCAGGCCAGATAAGAGACATGATGCGACACAGAGGAAGGGAGGGATAAATCATACTGAGAGTCACTAGTTTCTATTTCCAACATTTACTTATTCTGTAGAATGTCAAAGTACAAATTTATCATCTAAACACATTTAGTTTAGATAATATTATTATTCTATTTATTTATATTTATTTAAGGAAAGACATGAATTAAAATACATGTGGTTCAGACTTTTTTTAAAAGTTTAATTGTGCTCGTTGTGATGAAATTAGGACGTTTGAGGGTGACAGATTTTTTTTTTTTTTTTTTTTTTAATTGTTGCAGCTTTAAACAGAAACAAAATTAAAACACAACAAAAAAAACACTTTGTTGGTTTAAGCAACAAAACTACTTGGTTAGGTTTAGTTAAAAAAACCACCATCATGGTTTGGCTTAAAATGACTGAGAAACTGACTGAAAACACAACAGACGAGGACATTTTAAATGGGACACAACTTTCCCTGAAGTCCTGTGTTTGTTGGACCACCACCATCTCACCCACCAGTGGTGGACATGCTGGCTTGTTGTACTCATTTTTATACCAATAACACTATTATTCAACATAACTCTCATCCACGGTCGGTCAGTATACTACATCACCTGCCGAGTGTGTCACTCAATGGATCCACTATGTAAAAGACAAATTAATCTGCAACCAAATGTGTTTCCTTCCAGATGAAATTTAGTTGTATGGGAGTGTAATTTTTTTAGGAAATGGAGCGGGCTGACACACACCGGTGTTTTCAACTTGTCTAATTAGGCCTTTTGTCAAAAACACGATAAACACCACCACACCTGAAGGCACCAGTATATAAGATAAGATAAGATATACAGTCTTTGTGTCATCCCCTCTAAACTGTCTCTGTCAATAAATGAATAAAAAGCCAAAAAATAAATCTTAAAACAAATAATAAACTGTGGAGTATATTGTAATTGTGGTCATATTGTTGTCATATTGAGGAGTCATCTTTCTCCTCTCTAGCTAACCTGTTAGCCTCTGTGGCGTCTAGATTCAGACAGTAACGTTCATATAACCGTTGAGGTGTTTTTAATGACATAATCGCTTGAATGCAACACAACACGTGTCGTGAACAAGTCTTCCCCTGTTGTAAACATGACCCCATTTGAAGGCACCATAAGTTGGTGTGTGCAGACTGTCGCTGATTGGCTGTGACACCCTGTGAGCAGTGGTCCAATCAGCTGCTAGCTGGAAGCACCTGTGGAGGTGTGCAGGGCGTTTACACACTGAGATGAGGAAATGAAACGATGGAAAGTGAAAATCAAACGATCTCACAAAGATACACAAACACTCAGTCACACAGTCTTCAGTTAGTAATCAGGGAATACGGGAACTGGTCTTAAATGGCGGAGATGGGTCCTGGTTAACTAATTTACCCATCAGGCTCTGCTTCCTAAAGCCCCAACTCTTTTTTTTCTCCTGTTTTAAAAGCTTTTCAGAGTGATAAGCCTCCAGTTCTCCCTCCCATGGGATGGATGATGCTGTTGTCATGGCAACCCTGAGACAACCCACCACCTCCAGACACACTTCCCCTTTTTTGGTCCAGTGATGTCATTCCAGGCGTGGAGACAGATGGCGGCCAAACACATGTAGTAAAGACGCATGCACACACACACACACACACACACACACACAGAGGATTTCATAGGCATGGAGGACATCGGCGTTCTGTTGTGGTTGGTGGTGGAGCCGTGGTGGAGCCGTGGTGGAGCCGTGGTGGGGCGGGAGGTGGGTGTGGAGGGGACTGATAGGGTCACAGACTGACAGGATGCAGTGTCTGTATCTGTACTCTGTAGTGATCCTGTAGCTTTATGTTAACGTCAGAAAACCTCGAAATGTGATTGGACAGCCCATTCACACAAAAAAGTGTATAACTATGTAACGAAGGGCACTTACTAGTAACTTACTCTTACTAATACTAGTAACTAGTAGTAACTTATGTTACTAGAGACTGACGCTTCGGCCCTGTAAATGCTGCACAGTTGGGTTTTATATTTGCACTTTTAACAAATAACTATGCACATTAATAACAGCACTTTGGTAGAGATATTTGCAATCTATTAGCAAGAGTTGCACAGGACATTTATTATTTATTATATTTTTATGAAAGCAGAGTTTTTGACATTTTATTTAAAAAATGACAAATCATTGTAGAAATCCTCCAACCGCGGGACAAATAAATAACTCTTTGCAACTCTATTCTGTTCAAATCCAGTGTTGTTTGTTTATGTATTTTATTAATTAGTTATTATTCCATTCTGTTTAAGTCTCAGATCAAGTAAAGTCAGATTTATATCTGAATATATCTCTATATAGCACTTAATCATGAAAGCAATTATCAGAGGACTAAAGTACAGAAAACTTAAAGTTTTTCATTAAAAGTGTGTTTATATAGCAAAATCATCAACACATAAAGATTCACACAAAAAACAACCATTTTGTGCAGTTATTTTTGCAGTATTTAAGTAGAGCAGCAGAGTATCTCGTGTTGGAGCGTTTAGCTCTTAAAATGCTAATTATCATCAACGCTCAGTCTGCAGAGTTCAGTTATCAGTTTCCTCCGGAGGACAAACTGTGTAACGCCTGTAAACAGCACTTCCTGTAACGGACCTGGTGAAGATCTGCTGTTTATCTCCCTGATAGTCCAGACTCCAGGACACACACACACACACACACACACACACACACACACACACACACACACACACACAGAGGACAGTGATGCCACATGTGATGAGCAACATGGAGGCTGCTGATTGAAAGCAGCACATCACAGTGTCAGTCGCCATGAAAAGGCACAAATTTACAAAATGTCCTCAATTCTTCAAAAAAGCTTTTTTGCCGGGCGATGTCAGCGAGAGCCTTGAATTTTGTACGTTTTTGAGACGATGCAATGAGCCCTTCACAAGACTGAATCAACTTTGACTGCAGCTCTCATCCAATCACAGAGCCCAACGAGCTTCACAGAGCAGGATTAAAACAGCACAGGCAAACAAAAGAAAATATAAAATATCCAACAATGAACCCAATTTTGCAAGAAAAAAATTACAATAAAAGGTTAAAATGAATAAAAGTCACTCGAAGCTTGGTGATGCAGTGGGAACATGTGAGCATGTTCAGATTCACGACCAGGTCAATAAGTTCACAGCATATAGTCCACAGATGTATTTGTACGTTTGAGACTGTCTGATAACTCTCTGCCATCTTTATGTGGAGCAGTTTATACTTATACATTTATAGCGGATATAACAACACAGCCGATCAGCTACGAGAGCTTCTCTTGTTATTGTGTCCGAGTTTTCACCAAAGTTGAACTGTGACTGAATTAAGCGAATCCATTGATCGCTGCAACAAAATGAATTGATTTTGTCACAAAATGTTGCTGATTTATTGGCGCCTTCACATGGGGTCGTGTTTATTACTAGCTGGGCAGCCTCATCTTTTTCCTCTGTCATTATGTCTGCATTTACTGCATCACGTTCCCCACTAGCTGCGATGGACTGGCGACCTGTCCAGGGTGAACGCCGCCTTCGGCCAGTGTCAGCTGGGATCGCCTCCACCACCCCTAACAGAATAAGCGGGTGCAGATTGATGGATGTTACCTACTTGCTAACTTGTTAGTATCTGTGGCGTCTAGACTCTGACAGTGACGTTAATATTGCTGTTGCTTAGCAGCAGTGTTCTTCACGACTAAACCACTTGAACGCAGCGCATATCATGAACACAAGTTCCCATGTTGTAAACACAAGCTCACAAGTTTCATCTGAAGGCATCAGATCAGGAGGCGTAAAACGGGTGGCGGGGTGAAAGCAATGGCCGACCAATGGAGAGGGAAGTAGGAGGGACGACAGAGAGGAACCAGGAAGAAGAGGATGAAAAGTGTGTGTCTCTCTGCTCTGAAGGTGGAAACAGAGTTGTGTGTTTTTCCCACACTGGTGATAGAGCTATCAGTGTCGGCCCCAGTCATCCTGGCAGTGCCCCCCTCCACCCCTCCGCCCCTCCACCTCCGCCCCTCCACCCCTCCGCCCCTCCACCTCAGCCCCACATGGCTCACAGGCTGTCCTCAGGAGGAGCCAGCCAATAAAGATAAGCTTGACGGAGGAGCCAGCCAATAAAAGATAAACCTCCGAGGAGCCAGCCAATAAAAGATAAGACCCAGGGCCACGTCTGTGACTTCTTCACTGATCTTCCTTCGGCAGATACAAGCCTCCGCGCTGATATGTCTGGCGTCTCGCTGGCATCCACGCTGAGGATACAGTATGTGCTGCTCACTCAGCGCCACTGAAGCTGAGTTTAAATCCAGATTCTTCTTTTGTGCAACCAGGTTTTAGCCATCATTCAATCAGTCATGACAACAGCCTCGTAATGGAGTCCATTAGGGCAAATAACATCAGGCTTTCAAACATAATCAACCATCTATTTTAAAGCTGCCGTCCTAAATACCGACTATATTTGGCCAAGAAACATCCTGTCTGTACCGTAGCCTGCTAGCTGTGCAGTTTGACAGTGTAACAGACACATTTAATTTATTTTCACATTCATGTCTTCCAGTAGGCTGAGTCCATCCTTTTCATCAGCACCTTGTTTCCCTGCAGGTTGTACAGATTCCCTGAGTCTCCCTGTTTTACCAAACAGGCCCAAGAGACACCACAAGCCCTTGTAGACCCTCTAGAGTCAGTTCTGGACGTCAGGATGGGTGACTGTTGGTTATTTTTCACTCACTGCATGTCTTTTTAAAATAAGCTTGTATCATACGTAAAGGTTTACTTAGTTTTTAGGTTTACTTACACAACTAAACTACGTGGTTAGGTTTAGGAAAAGAAAAATCATGGTTAGGGTTAAATAAGTAAGTTCTTCCACAAAATAAGAATGTGTGTTACGTAAGTTGCATCAAAAATAAGGCTGTCAAAGTTAACGCTTTAAGACAAATTTGTTTTAACGCCACTAATTTCCTTAATGCATTAACACAACTTGTGGTTTTTACCTTTTGAAGGTAGAGCGAAGATACTAGAAAACCTGATGAATCCATCTGTACCAACCAGGTGAGACTAGTTTCTGTGTTTTTAACTGATAACAAAGTGATTCATTTGTGATTAAGTATTTTAATGAATTGACAGCTCCGTTAGAAAACTACAGTAAATAAGTCAAGGATTACTTGGTTTCACATTGTGCATGAACACCGGCTTCCTGGGTGAAAGTCGAGTGTTTGACCGTCCATCTTCCGACCAGCCTTTAGTGAACTTTCTTACTCTTTATATGCCATCAGCTGCTCTGAGCCTCTAGTAATGCCATGACTGGATTTACATTGGAGTTAGCTGAAAGTCCGCTGCATCTCATGCCTCGGTGTCACACTGAGGGGACGTGACCAAGCTGCAGCGTTTGAAGCATTAGCAGCGAGAACACGTTTATCCGATGCAGTGGAGCTGAATCCCGAACTGACTGCTGCTTAGCTCAGCTCCTTGTATGCTAGTTCACTGCAGTATATTTACCCAGATGTTGACTTTGGCCTTGGATGTGTAACAGACTCCATCAGTTTTTCCACTCAGCCATTCAGTATCCAGACCTCTTACATTTCCGCTATTATTTTCCTCTTAAACGTCTGTGACGCTGCGCTGAGCAGATCAACAGGATGTCCGAGATCAGACAAACAACAGTGTATTTTTTTTTTTAACTTAATTTTTAGTCTTTATCTACTCTCCTCTGTGATCATCTGTACACAAGGCCCACCGCAGGAATCTGCAGCACATTTGATAATCTGACAAATGTTTAATAAAAGCCGTTTTTCAGCATGCCTCGTTTTGTTCTAATGGACGCTAAATGGGACGTATACATCGGACGTTGGCACATGAAGACAGAGGAGACGTCTTTGAGCCAACACAGATAAAGTGAGAGTCCTGCTCTGTCTCACACACACACCTCCCTCCACCCTAACAGCACCCTCAGCGAGCCCCCTGTTCTCCAGTCGCTAATGACGGACAGCTGAAGGCACACTCCTGGGGCGCCAATCAAATTTGCAGGCCCGTAATTGGATTATGGCGGGCAGGGGGGAGGGCTTTTATCTCTCCCCCTCTCTCCCTCTTGTTTGTGCTCTTGTCTGCGGGTGAATGATGGACAAAAGAGCAGCCTGTCAACGTCAACTCCAGGCTGACGGAGGATGTGTGTGTTTGTGTGTGTGCTGGTTGTTTGGAGGCTTGGAGCCAGCTGAGTGCACCGACAGGACGTTGGTTTTACCTATCTGTGTGTGTAGATCTGTTTGTAGGCTTGTGAGTCTCTGTAGCAGTGCGTGTGTGTGTGTGTGTGTGTGTGTGTGTGTGTGTGTGTGTGTGGGTTTTGGAGCAGGCAAAGAGCTAAATATCACTTAGCTCATTGCCTCGTCTCTGTTGCCTTTTCACCAGGGCTCAACACCAGAACGACACAAAGGCAGCTGTCCGCCGGCCAAGTGTCCTGAAGCAAAAGAGACAAATCACAGACACAATGGAGCGAACCGCCGCCGGAGAGGCTCTGCTGAGTGAAGATGCTGCTGGAGATGAAGTGAAGAGAAAGACAAGAAATCCAGGAGAGTAAGGAAACCTGCAGAGGACTCGCTCTAATAAAAGGCATCTCAACACGGCTGGCTCGCCGGTTCATTATCACTGACTTGTAAAAATGGTGCAGACTTTTAGTCAAGCTATGAAAACAATTTAAATATAGGAACGCATAATGTGTAAAACGTTATTGCTCAGTGTTCGAGGTTTAGTTTCAGTGAGGGAAACAGTGAAGTCTGTGATTCTTCAACCAAAACACAAAACAAGTACTCGTTATGTACATACTTTTGTAATAAAACAATAATATGATAAACTTTAATTCTACATAATTTCATGTATGAAATGCAACACAAAGGGCTTTACATTTAAGTTAATATTCAATTTGAAAAAATAGATAAGATGAAATAATTAGTGGATAAAAACCCTTTAGGGTAAAGCCAAAATAAAAAGATCTTAAGATTTCATTTAAAGGTGTCTGCAGTTGTAAAGTACCATCTTCAATCCTTAAATCCAACAAAATCATTTTAAATATGGCCTATACTTTGGTTTAAACCTTGAAAAATATATATTTACTTTTACTGATAGTAGGTGTACTTTGATAGATAACATCTGTTTTTATTGGAATAATATTAATCAGACACCTGCAGAGGAAGGTGAGTGGTGTTTTGCATCCGGACTTATCTACAGAAAACTGCTCCAGCAGAAAGTCCAACAACACAAAGTTTGAGTTGGACAATAACAACTGAGGACGAGGCAGACGAGGACTCTGGGTTACTAACCCTAACCCAAGACTACGCTGTTTAGTGACACTAAACTGAGTAAACGTAAAAATGAAGGAGGGGAAAAATATAGAAACTTTGACCTATATACAAAAAGTATGTGAAATATGTTAAGACGTGTGAACGTCTAAAAAGCAACAGCGTGTAGATTTATTTCATGTGAAATGCTGTTGAATTGCAGTGATACTGATCTCCTTGTGACATGTTTGTCCTTGCATGTGGTATATTTTAGAGGTGATGTTTTACACACACAGGTCGGGTTAACTGGTGACTCTAAATGTGCCGCTGTCTGTCTCTATGTGCGCTGCGATGGACTGGTGACCCGTCCAGGGTGATCCGGTGAATCGGCTCCAGGCCCCACGACTCCTGTCGGGATAAGTGGTCGTAGACTGATGGATGGGTGGTGTGAAAATATCTGAAAAATGGTAAATTTATCAAATACTGAGTTCAAAACTATACTACTACTACTACTACTTCAAAAATGTTGAAGTTTCCCTCAAACTCAGAAGTGTTCCAGCTTCCTGTCTGTCATCCTCTTTGACACCCACACACTGGAAATATAATATAGTGAATATTTACTCCCAGATGAATGTTAAGCATCAGCCTGCTTTTACAGCACAGACACAGAGGAGCTAATCAGACTAATGGCTCGATTAACTCACCACTGACACACAGACGCACCCCGAGGCTGCTCACACACACTCCTCTCAGCACTACGTGTGTGTCCTGCTGTCAACATGACAGTAATGATGACGTCTGAACAACACACACACACACACACACACACACACACACACACCACGCACACACACAGTGTAAAGACGTGCCTGGATAGAAATACACAGATGCACAAAGACACACAGTCACCTGCTGCCTGGATTATGTCTTTCTGTCACCTGGACATCTGTTCGCTGTAGGACGGCCTGCAGAGTGTGTGTGTGTGTGTGTGTGTGTGTGAGTGTGTGTGTGTGTGTGTGTGTGTGTGAGTGTGAGTGTGAGTGTGTGTGTGTGTGTGTGTGTGTGTGTGTGTGTGTGTGTGTGTGTGTGTGTGTGTGTGTGTGTGTGTGTGTGTGCGTGCGTGTGAGAGTGTGTGTGTGAGTGTGTGAGAGTGTGTGTGAGAGAGAGAGAGAGTGTGTGTGTGTGCGTGCGTGTGAGGGTGTGTGTGTGCGTGTGAGTGTGTGTGTGTGTGTGTGTGTGTGTGTGAGAGAGAGAGAGTGTGTGGTGTGTGTGAGAGTGTGTGTGTGTGTGTGTGTGTGTGTGTGTGTGTGTGAGTGTGTGTGGGGGTGTGTGTGTGTGAGTGTGTGTGAGAGAGAGAGAGGTGTGTGTGTGTGTGTGTGTGTGTGTGTGTGTGTGTGTGAGTGTGTGTGTGTGTGTGTGTGTGCGTGCGTGTGAGAGTGTGTGTGTGAGTGTGTGTGTGTGTGTGTGTGTGTGTGCGTGTGGATAAAGGTGAGAACGCTGTGTTTAACAACACTTAAGACTTTCTGCTGAATTATTCAAACTTTTAAAAAACTGAAAAATGACGGAGGATTAAAGATGTAGGACAACTAGTGAAGATAATGTAATAAACTTTATTCAGACAGCATTTACCAAAGTTACAAAATGCTTTAAAATGGAAAAAATAAAACAGTTCAGCACCACAATGAAATGAAATAAAGCAAATCAAAGTACAGACAATGAAACTGAATAATTCCATAACGTGAAAATCACATCAGAACTGGAAAAATCTCTCCTAACATTAACAAATGGATTTTTTTAAATGCGTGATTTAAAAGATTTTATGTGAAACATAACTGACGATGCAGTTTAAATTTGTACATGAAGGTAATTTTTAGGAGACTACATGCTGGATTTTCTGGACCAAACTTTACAGTTGTGGTTTACTTTGCTTCGTCGGCGGTTTTCAGAGCTGATAAAGTCACTCAGCACCACACGACAGGCAGACACAGTTAACTGGTCAACGTAGCAGAGCAGTTAGCAGCTACAGAGACACATATTTCCTTCAGGAGTTGGTGGAGACCAAACCAGAGTTAAAAGGACGGTGAAAATTGGACGACTTTCACCAGGTGGAACACCACTCCAAATTAATGCTCATATTTCTCTGCATCTGTTGGATGTGTGAATGAACAACTGTTCATAAGTTTGACACAAGGACTTTATGAGGCCATAATATCAGAAACGTTGTTTACTGTGGTGTTAATCTTCCTTAGGTCAGACGCATAAAACACCAACTTATGGAGAAGAAACTGATGAACTTGTGTTTACAACATGGGAAGTTGAGTCACGATATATGTTGTGTTGAAGTCGTGAGAACACCGCTGCTTCGCTACGGCGAGATTATCAGCGTGTAGAGGCAACAGAGGATAACAACTTAGCTAGCTAGCTAGTGGGGAACACAATGCTGGAAATGAATAAATATAATAACCTAATACAAATAAATGAACTTCCACGGGCTCCACCATTTCTAACGTCAACAAACACGTCACACGTTGTGAACTTGGAGCTTTCAGAGACTTTCCACTGACGAGGTCGTGAAGACGACATGAGGGGCCGTTCAGATGGACTCATTAACACGAACCCATTTGAAGGCACCATTAATATGCAAGAACACCGGGTAATCAAGGTTTCCTGTTTTATTAGCAAATGTTTCAGTATTTTCCATCACAAGTTACTGCACTAGAGACAAGACTGATTTCCTCTTTTGTTTGAATAAAAGAATATTTAATTGTTGTAAAGTAAAAGGAACATTTTTCAAACTTTGGTGACATTTTCAAAATCACCAAATCACTGGACACCAATATGGCATTTTTCTATATCCAGAAACAACCAGATATTAAATTCAACATCAGATTGTCTGGTCTAGTCCACTAATTAACGGACGAATCCCTCAGTTTCTGAGATGTTTGGGCCCTGCTGGATGACAGGCCTGCTCGTCACCCATGTCATGTCGCTGGTAGATTAAAGGTCTCTGAAACATATAAGAAGGTCTAGAAATAGAGACACAGTCCCTCATTACTCAGAAACCGCCCAAAGGAAATGAAACTTCCTGTTGGAGAAATCTCCAACTCCTGAGCACAAAACATGAGTCCTGAGTCGGTGCTCAGCGCTGTCCTGTTGGCAGACTGAGTTGTTAGATGAGCTGCCGATAAGGTTTGTTATAGGTTATTATCAATATTACAGTCTGTGTGAGGATTATGTTTTGTGTTGCAGGTGGGTGTTTAACAGGAGATAATAGAGGACGGATTTACTCGTGATGTGAGGCGTTAACAGCTGTTTAACTGTGAAGACCAACAACATACTCAATAAATTATAGTTCAGCGTTGTAGTTTTGTGCTCTGCTCATATTCCTTCACAGTATCTGTGTTTACATTCATCCAAACACAATTCAACAGGCCCTACTGGCCCTGTACAGCATCGCCAAAGCACTGACATTAATTTACAATTCAGAACATTAAGGGGGCAAAAAAACACAATAAAGGTGTGATATTAGAAAATTCAGTTGTTTTAAAACCTTACTTCAGCTGCAGGGGGGGTTCGGGCCTCCTCACCACATGAACCACCTCAACTGGCTCCTTCAACCCAAAGGAGCAGCAGCTCTACTCCGAGTCTCTCACGGATGACTGAGCTTCTCACCTTATCTCTAAGGGAGACGCCAGCCGCCCTCCTGAGAAAACCCATTTTGTCCACTTGTACCCTGATCTAGTCCTTTGGGTCCTGACCCAGCCCTCATCACCATAGCTGAGAGCAGGAAGGAAGACTGACCGGTAGATCCAGAGCGTTGCCTTCAGGCTCAGCTCTCTCTTCGTCACAACGGTGCAGTAAAGTGACTGCAGCACTGCCCCTGCGAACAAGACCTGAAGTACTTGAACTCCTTCACAAGTATTAGCAAAAATGTCATTTCCAAATTAGACATTAGAATTGCAATGTCTGTCATTAGAAAAAAAACATTTTTTTGTGTACAAAGACTGACATACTTTCAGAAACACTCATTTACAAAATTGCATTGAGTTTCATTCATTCCACTTCCTCTGACTTTAACCGTAACCACCGTGTGTCTATCCTCAAACTTAAACTTGACCTAAACCTAAAGCTAACCGAAGCCAAAGACCCTAAAATGTTTTGTCCCAGTGTTGGAGGTGAACCCTCCATAAAATCAATGTGTGAACAGATTTTAGTTTGGATTTAAATAAAATGTGTATAAGAGATCTGAACTGACGCCGTCACCACAAAGAGAGAGATCGCTTGGTTTATTCATTTTTACATTTATTTTAATATGTAAACAGAAATGTGGGGATGGGGCTACAATGGGGTTAAGATTGCTGAGCTACACAGAGAGAAAAGGCAGAGAGCAAAGTGAAACTCCCTAAATAAGAGACGACAAACATAAAACGTGACTGACAGGCTTTAAATACAGTAAAACCCCAGAAGAAGCAGGAGTTGGCAGGTCAGAAATAGACGGAGACGGAGATATGAAGTGTCTGAGTTTGTCCATGTTCGTGTGTCTGTGTTCAGTTGTTGCCTTAGTGTTGGTGTTGTTTTCCTGTTTGTGTGTGAGTGTGTTTCTGTGTGTGACTGCAGACAGGGCGTCTGGATGCTGCTGAGATCTTCCAGAGCCCCGGAGCAGAGTGCCTGTCCCTCAACCACGCCGGCTCTGCAACCCACTCAAGACAAGTTAATCCTCCAGAGCTCGGCTTTATCTGCTCCCACCGCCGGCCCAGACTCCTTCCACTCCCTCCACCTCACACGTTCCCTCCGTCTTCGTCCCTCCCTTCCCTCCCTGTGATCGATCGCGTACTTTGCTAGCACTCGCTCAGCCCTCCATTCGTTTCCACGCGGATTGTAAATACTTCCATTTCTCAAACTGTCCGCATCCACTTCTCACAGCAAACATCTTTCAGTGGTTAACAGGGTGGAGGCTACTCAGTGGGTCCTTGTTAAATTACATGTGGACATAAAGGCAGCATGTTGTCAATAACTGTGCTTTCTTATTTTGGTATGTGTAGCACAAAACCCTGCTTTATGGCCTATTTGACTCTCAATGGACCATAATTTACTAAATGAACATCATGCTGTGTTGAAGAAACTAGTGATTAGACCATAAACTCATGTTTACAATGTCTACTGAGGTAATAAATCAGAGAAGTATGATCATTTTCTCATAGATTTCTATGGAACCAGAGGAGTCGCCCTCCAGTTTTAAGGCTCTTCAGTACTGGCTTCAGTTTTCAGACCCGCAGTAGCCCACTGTCCCAAAGTCGATGTTTTTTTAAATACTTTTTCCAGGTTTGTGGTAAACACAAGCTCCTGGTACAGTCAGACCGGCCGGCTGCGTTACCTGTTGTTTTTCATTTCGGCGTCCATGTTAGCGGGTTAGAGCTGCCGCTCCGCTGCATGAGCTGCATCTCAGCTGCGTCTCAGCTGCGTCTGTTCTAGAGATTCGAGATCTCACCTCTGTTCAATGTGAGCTACACGTTTTACGGCAGCGACAGACAGCGAAGGTGATCAGCAACATTACTGCACGTTCAATGTCTAGATATCTGTAGAAAATGTCACAGACATGAAAAAAGTAAAAAATCTATTTTTAAATCAACGCTTCTTGCTTTCATTTCAAAATAAAACCCCTCAAGCATTTTTTTTCCTGTGGACAGAACTCCTTCATTTGTTAACACAAGGCTTTTATTCTGAAATACATGCAGGACAAAGTTGTAGAACATGCAGGGCTCCATGAATGAACATAGTATGGGATTTTAATTGAGGATTATTACTATTATTTACAAAGTTTCTTGACCTTAGTCTCTCTAAATTAAATATAAATGACATTTAGATGCCCTCAGACTGTTTGTAGACTGGACTGAGTTGTTTTCTGTATTTGCGTTTTCTGTACTGTGGTTTTTCCTCCCATGTTGTCCATCAACACACCTCCTCTGAAACAACCTCGGACAATCCACCTGCACGTCATCGTCTCGTCAGATCAGTAAGTAATAGTGAGTAAGTAATCATTAAGTGCTGGTGTTCAGTTCAGTCTTTGTTGGATCCTTGATTTGTCGTGAGAGTTTTAGGCTTGCTTTGCCTGCATTAGATACTGAACTAAAATGATTTCACCAAGTTCCTGTGGCCTGTAATCTCCACCTGCTCCACCTGCTCCACTCTCCCTGACAGACATGAAGTCATGTAACTGTGGTGTTGTTCTTTTATAGCCTTCCTTAGCTTTTTATTTCTGCAGTTTGCATTTAAAAAAAAAAATCATAAAAGTGCTGTGAAGACTATGTTATGGTGTTTGCCACAGAGCTTATATTCTACATTAATCCAAACCCCAGTGGTTGGCTTTTAGTTGAGGGAACCAGGGTGACGCTAATTTCCTGGTTGGCCTACAAAAACACATCATCCCTGCATCGCTCTACTGCGTGTATAAGAGCTTTTATTTTATTTGATTAACACCTGGAGTCATCACACAGCAGCAAGACTTAACGCTTTAGTCTCCAGTTTGAGGGTTTTATTTTGGGCATTAGTTGCACAATTTCAGTTTTATATTGTGATGTTTGCACAGAGCCATCAGTGGTGCCTGTGTCTATATACATACATGGTGCCTTCAGATGGGTTTACTGTGTTCACCAGCTGGTCCTTGAACGCCTCCCTCATGTCGTATTCACGACCTCGTCAGTGGAAAGTCTCTGAAAGCTCCGAGTTCGCGACTTGTGACGTGTTTGTTGACGTAGTGAGAAATGGTGGAGCCCATGGAAGTTCATTTATCGCTGCATGATAAGTTCATGTTGTTCAGTATATTGTTATTTTAGTCATATGTTGTTTTCCTTGGTGATTTTATAATCTGTCAGAGGAAAGTGTTGACAGCGACCTCATCTTTCTCCTCGGTCAACATGTCTTTACATTTCCTGCATCATGTTCCCCACTAGCTAGCATGCTAACCTGTTAGCCTCTGTAGCTCTAGACTCAGACAGTAAATTAGATATTGCTGTTGTAGTTGAAGGAACCAGCGGTATCTGTTAAATGTCACGACTGTAACGGCCTTTCACATCTCACAGAAACAGCTTTGTGGGTTAAACCCTGAACAGTGTTGTCCACCGTGTGGATCAGCGGCCCGACCCTGGTGATCTTTACTGTCCGTCATGGTAGAAGAATCAGTCAGCGTTGGTCTCAGTTTGCAAGACGTTTCCAGGACATTTTGTGAACTCATGACAGCCTTCACGGTCACATTTAAAATCCTAAATATGATCATAACTTGACCTTGTTCTTGAGCATAGCTGCAACTTCAGCTGAAGACAAGAAAAATCTGCTTGTCGGCTTGTGACGCCGACGACAGTTCACAGCAGGACACGGACATTTCCAGGTCTGTAAAAGAAGGAAAACTGTTAAAATTCCTGGTTTTCTAGACCGAGAGGGATCAACGTACATGTATGTAAAGTTTTGACCTTCCAGCGATGGAAACCTGCTGCTGCCACATTTTGTTTTTGCACGGCAGCGTAGAAGAGAGATGGGCGGATTAGTGACATGGCCCCCGTGTCTGCTTTAGGCTTGTCCAAAGATAGGTCACATGACCCGGTGACCCCGATCCCTCTGCAGAGAACGCCGTCTGTCAGCGCAGGCCTGCTGGGATGCCGAGCTCGGCATCGGACTCTCTCACACCAGCCCAGAGCTGGATGCCTGAGGATTAAAGTGTGTGCTGAGAGGTAGATCTGTTTTGTTTCTCTAATGCGCTAAGTACTTGTGAGGAACGTGGGTGCACGATCAGGGAAAAAATGTGTGTGTGTGTGCATGATATTCAGAAGTGTGCATGTATGTGCGGGTGTGATTGTGTCAAGAGTGTGTGCATTTCTTTAAACGGTGGTTTGACTGTATAGTACCTGGGAAATCTGTCAGTAATAAATACAGTGAGGCTGTTAGTGTGTGTAAACACGTCTGCAGTACCAGACTGTGAAACGCTCCCCTGAAAATCAGGCAGGTTTACTTATATATCTGTCTGCCTGACGTTGTTAAGGTCTGAGAGAACCAATAATAAAACTAATACTAAACTCCATCGACCCATGACGATTTCCTGTTTGAGGCGTCTGGCTTCAGGTTGACTGTGTTCATAGATATTAGAGTATAGGATGTGGATGAGGAACAATCGCAGCCTGTGATGCTCCTCTGTGATCAGTGCAGGTGTTTAAAATCAATTATTACACAACGTTGTTGAATACTCTATTCTGATTGGTCAATCATGGCATCCATTATGACTGTATAGACATGTTGGTAAAACCAAAATTAGAAACATGTATTCATATGTTGGAGTAAACTTATCAAAGAGTCAGAGGTCTTTGGTTGCACAGCTCAGAGCAGGAATCCTTCCTGTGTCGGTCGATTCAAACGATCCAGCAGGACAACAGGTCGTATCGTCGTTAGGACAAGTTGAAAATGAATCACATTTTATTTTGTATTGTCCAAACTATGATGAGTTACAAACCTCTGTTATAAATGAAATGTCTGTTGGTGCTCAGATGATGACGAAACTGAACGGCTGTTTCTCAGACCTGGAAAAAATGTCAGGACGATTTATTTGTGTCGAATTATTTGTAATTTGTGCTGCTAATCTGGTATCTGCCTTTGCATTTTCTCTATTTTAATAAATCCGTTTGGAATAGGCATATTAAACTATTTATACATGACACGATAATAATCAATCAAATATAGCAGGCCGCTGTATAACAGTGGATGCATTCCTGATGGACCATTTTTGTGTAAAGTTATTGATTTCTTAATCAAGTAGCCTCGTAACAAGCAGGATAAATGTCCCTTCAGAGCGATGCGAGACCTCTTCGCAATATCCTGTCAGAGTTTATTTCACAATAACGACCTGATCGCTATGCATTATCCTTTACTTACTTACTCTAACATTTTTACACAAAATGTACTTAGTGCGCCAAAAAAATATTAAATAAGCTATGGAGGCTTCCCCTGTTTAACTGCATTGTAAATGTGTTTGAAGTACCTCACTGATATTATGTGAATGTTATCTGAAGCTCTCGGTAGTAGAACCATGCCTCAACACGCCACTTCCTGTATTTCCGCTAAATACCGGTGTAACCTATTCCTATCTCCGTATCACTTCATCTCCCCGTAGGGTCCCTGAAGGGGTCCCTCGTGCCCGGGCGCCACGGCAAATCCTCGAACGAAGCTCCCCAAATCACATCCGACCGAGTGGACAAATCACAAGCATCATCTGTGTTTTCATTCAATAAAATCCTTAAATTGTACCGTGTCCATAGTGGGGTCCTTCCTATTAAAATGTATATATGACAAAATGACAGAGGTTAATTTATGCTGTTTTTTAAGAACTGTGTTAATTTTGTTAGCTTGTCGGTATCCGAGTAGACGTCATTAATTAAAAATTAAAAAGTGACAAAGTTAACAAAGTGAATGTATTGAAAGGAGAAAGGAAGCCAAGGGAGTTGAGACAGATATTACTAATGAGAATAAAAATCCCCCAGTAAGTAAAGCGTAGCCATAAACATCAGACAACTGCCTCTCGAACATATGCAGCTAATAAATGGCTTTTGATTGTTTTCTCCCTCGTGGTCTGCAGTTTTATCTGACTCATCTTATGCTCATCTATCCACTCGTCTAAAACAACATAGTGATCCGCTCATAAATGTATACGTTAGCTTGTTGAAGCAGCATCATCCAGTTCCTGCACAGCTCCACGGCTCCAGCGTTACCTCCGTTCCTTCCCCTCGGGGGCTGTTATAAAGGCCGTCGAACCAAGTGGGCTGCCATTCTCACCCAAATCCTCCCAAAGCTCCCCTCTGCTTGCCGGGCCAGGCCTACGGAGAGGCAGGCCAGTCTCCACAGGTGAGGGCCTGGAGAAGATGACAGCCTCTCTTCAGTAGGGCTTAGCTCCTCTTGTGTGGCTTTGAGGCTCTCAGGCTCTATCGTCCCCCCGGGGCCGTAGCAGCAGCTACACCCTCAACAACACAGGTACTGTTGTGCGCTGTTTAGATCCACAGAGATGAATACCAAAATGGGATATACAGCAATTTGTGCTGCAGATACAACAGACATGTTTATGCTCTTTGAAGTGATGGATCGCCGGCGGCCCACTCCAGGCGTTGTCTGTTAACACCACGCCAAGGAACGCTTGCTGGCAGAGGAGGTGCGAACACTGAGGTATAACCTGAGAGATCAAAGATGAAATGGCTGTCAAGTGGTTTAAGTCGTGGCTTGTCAGTGACCTCAGTGAACGGAGGCACTATTACGCACTTAGCCAGCCTCCTGTAACACTAACACACTCCAGGAAATCTTTTAGGTGCAATACACTTGAGCCCTTAAGTTCTTGTTTAGGAGGGAAATGGCTACCTGGACTTAATTACTTAGAGCCAGTCTGCAAAAAAGACTTAACACTTAATATACAGCAGTTTGTATAATTCATGTTCTAGATGTTCCTTTATGTATTCAAATCTGAATAATCAAATTTCAGATAAAGTATGAATGTTTGAGTCAAAATGCTATTTTCCCGACCAAGTCTAAAGACTCTATGTAGAAAGACGCAGCAGCAGCAGCAACAGCAGTAACAGCAGCAGTAACAGCAGCAGTAACAGCAGTAACATCAGCAGTAACAGCAGCAGTAACAGCAGTAACAGCAGCAGCAGCAGCAACAGCAGTAACAGCAGCAACAGCAGCAGTAACAGCAGTAACAGCAGCAGTAACAGCAGCAGTAACAGCAGTAACAGCAGCAGTAACAGCAGTAACAGCAGCAGTAACAGCAGTAACAGTAACAGCAGCAGTAACAGCAGTAACAGTAACAGCAGCAACAGCAGTAACAGTAACAGCAGCAGTAACAGCAGTAACAGTAACAGCAGCAGTAACAGCAGTAACAGTAACAGCAGCAGTAACAGCAGTAACAGTAACAGCAGCAACAGCAGTAACAGTAACAGCAGCAGTAACAGCAGTAACAGCAGCAGCAGCAGCAGCAGCAGCAGCAGTAACAGCAGCAGCAGCAACAGCAGCAGCAGTAACAGCAGTAACAGCAACAGCAGCAGCAGCAACAGCAGCAGCAGTAACAGCAGCAGCAGCAACAGCAGCAGCAGTAACAGCAGCAGTAACAGCAGCAACAGCAGTAACAGCAGCAGCAGCAGCAACAGCAGCAGCAGTAACAGCAGCAACAGCAGTAACAGCAGCAGCAGCAGCAACAGCAGCAGCAGTAACAGCAGCAGTAACAGCAGTAACAGTAACAGCAGCAGTAACAGCAGCAACAGCAGCAGCAGTAACAGCAGCAGTAACAGCAGTAACAGCAGTAACAGCAGCAGCAGCAGTAACAGCAGTAACAGCAGCAGCAGCAGTAACAGCAGCAGCAGTAACAGCAGTAACAGCAGCAGCAGCAGCAGTAACAGCAGTAACAGTAACAGCAGCAGTAACAGCAGTAACAGCAGTAACAGCAGCAGCAGTAACAGCAGTAACAGCAGCAGTAACAGCAGCAGCAGCAGTAACAGCAGCAGCAGCAGTAACAGCAGCAACAGCAGCAGCAGCAGTAACAGCAGCAGTAACAGCAGTAACAGCAGCAGTAACAGCAGTAACAGCAGCAGTAACAGCAGCAGTAACAGCAGCAGCAGTAACAGCAGTAACAGCAGACAGTAACAGTAACAGCAGCAGTAACAGCAGTAACAGCAGCAGCAGCAGAAACGCTGCCAGTGTGGATGCTACAGACACGCAGCAGTTCAGCATGGCGGCCGTCACACACCGCTCACACGGGCAGTCTGGACCGAGCGCTGGGCCTCACTGCCGCCTTCAACCTGCAGTCTGAGCTCCGGCGGTAGGTGGAGAACCGGCCAGGAGCAGAGCTGCCAGTCCTCACTGGGGGTGAGGTACTGTACTGTCGGGTCCGTGGTAGGGAAAGGAGGCCCAGGAGAACCAGAACTGAGCGGGGCAGACTGTCAGACCCTGCTGTGCAGTAAAATGAGAGGTTTTTAGAGGGACTCTGGAGTTCAGAAACACATGGATCATCAAAAACAACACAAAATTAAAGTTCCTTTCCTGCACAACAGTCTGTTCTACTGATTGTACAGCCGTGACTACAACTGCATTCATTCACATTTATACGTTGTACTCAACATCGAGCTGTCAGAAAGGGAATGAAGTTAGACCCGCCATGCTTAAACTACAATACTTCTTATTGCTTTATAAAGGTTCACTTTTAGACACAACCGTTTCTTTCACATATGAAGTTTAGTATTTACTTCTATAGGTTATTCCTGGAGGTGTAGAGATGGCGGTGAAAGGATACTGCCCAACAACGATGTCGACATCCAGCACACCACGCAAGGCAATATGTAGTGTTTTTTTTACACCATCTTAGAATAGGCAAAAACAACAAATGAATACTGCTTACAAAAAAATGTGTGTTTTGCCCCAAACTCCATGTGATTATCATAAAGTGGGCATGTCTGTAAAGGGGAGACTGGTGGGCACCCAGAGAACCCATTTACATTCACACATCTGGAGGTCAGAGGTCAAGGGACCCCTTTGAAAATGACCATGACAGTTTTACGTTTTTAGTTTTCCAGTGTCAAACCACCTCATCTGCTCTTTATATGGGATGGCGGCGCGACACTTGACATACTGATATTGACAGATATTAACAGATAGTGGCAGAGTGGTGGATATTTGATCTGTAAAGTTGTAAATTACAGTGATTGATAATCTGACTGCAGCTCAGTCAATGTGGTTGAAAAGTTCATAAAATGTACAAAGTAGAGCACAATGTTCCCTCCAGTTTACAAGAATTTGGACTCCCAAGTTCAAAAGTCACTGGCTGAACATGACGTGTGCTGAATTTTCTGCCGATTATCTGCTTCATCATGTAGCTCTAATGCACACCCTGGAAACTGGGTGGTCTGAACAGGAACTTAACATCTCCTCATTCACTCATAAAAGCTGACACAAGCAAAACAACTGCTCATAACAAACTGCATCCTACTTCCCCTGGCATGAATGAGAGAAAGTGTGAGAGGGCGTAGCTGTTGTTGCTCTGCGTATTTTTACAGCGGCCGGTTGTTGTGTTTGCCGCCTGGTGTTGTGTTTAGGAAGAGAAAGCTCACCGTGTCTCATGCTGATGGCAGTTCCCACTCGGGAGCTTTTGTCCTGAATCTGACAGCTTCTCATTCATCTAGACCAAATACTCAAAGATAGTTTGAGATGCCTTCGTCACCACTGGCTCCAGCAGGAAACGCTGACGACCAACATCCTGTTCCACGAGCCAAAGACAGGAACCAGCCCGACTAACAGCAGGTAAAAGTGAAAGCGCACATTTCTGACTGCGAGACAGTGGAAAGCAGCACAGCAGCTTTTACTCCTCACTGCTGCTCTTTTGTTGCTTCAAGTGAGAAATTTTGCACATAAAATTGTGATTAAATATTTAAAATTAATTGCAAATTAGTCACACTTTTTTTATCTGTTCAAAATGTACCTTAAATGTAGACTTGCATCTGGGTATATTTCTGCTATGTATAATAATAACACTAATCTGACAGCTGACAGATATTAAGGACTCCTTCATGGATGTGTAAAGAGAACAGGATACAGCATCGCAGGCAGCTGCATTCATTCCTATGATCTCAGTGGTGTATGAAACATAAAAGCTTGACTTCAGGGTATAAAAGTACCCGGTTCTTCCAGCAATCGTCGGCATCCATCAGGCCCACCTAGCAAGCACAGTAGCGTTTCCTTTAACCCATCCTCCCAGCCCTCGGTCCAGCCTCGGACTCCAGCTGATACACATGAACTGAGGAAGGAAAATAACTCTGGATTCAGCTAATAGTACATTGGACAACTTTTAGGACCTAAAGGACTGTACCGGCTCAACATTAGGGTACCAGAACTACCGTCACACAGTGGAACTTATCTTCAGAGCAAACACTGGAGACATTATCGGCCTGGTGTTTCCTGTGTTCTCCTTCAACCAACTCACTCACTTGGTTATACTCCCAAACCGACTGACGCAGCGGCACGACGACTGCTCAGCTTCTCGTTTTAAAACTAATCAGCTAGAAACTAAAAGCCAGAGACGTTACTTTTCTGGGTAACACTGGACCACAGATTTCATGGTAATTAGCAAGTAACATAAGTGAAATTTCTTTGAATGACTGCAAAATGACCCCAATATAAATTACTTTATTATAACATTATTTATATATAATATTATTTATATTTTATTTATATTTTATATTATATACATTTTGATCATATTCCACTATTTCTCAATAGCAGGACATTTATTTAATAGTTAATTGAACTGCTTTATCTCCATGTCAGCTGGTAAATAGATAATAATTACCAAAAAACAATCAGTCACAACAGTGAGATTTGTGTCCGATCAGAAGAGCCTTTTATTACTTTTGGTTTTCCACCTCTGATGAAGAGCAGCAAGTCATTTTTGATAAATATTGGGATAATTTAGCAGTAATACCAAAGAAAGTTCAAATAGGTTACTTACTAATTATCACCTAATTACCATGATATTTGCAGATCTGTAAAATATCTGTTTCTGTTGCTTTTTTTTTATTCATGGCCAGCTTTTATGTTGATCAGTTTAAAATCAGGTGTGAAAACAATGCTGTATTTATATCCTATATTTCCAAAATGACTGTGCTGCTCCTCAGAGTCACATGTTGTGTCCGTTATCACACTGTCAGTTATTTTGTGGGCATTTTTGTGCACCGTATCACTTCAGCTGGAGCCTGTTTTCCATCAGCAACCAGGCATTTCTGAGAATAAATCAAATATAAATACAATTATCTCTCAACATGTTTGAGCAGCCCAAACAGTGTGACGCTCACCTAACTCATACATGACCGTGTTAACGCCGAAGCCGTGTGCTGGAGGTGTGTTTGTGTTTTTGCTGAGACGGCAGCGGAGGAATGTCTCTGTGTGTGGTAGGGGGATATCCAGCAACGGGAGGAATGCTAACAGACTGCTGCTCTTTATTTGGTCTGGCTCCGGCTCTTATCTGCCTCTGCCTCTCACAACCCAACCTTGTTCTCAGTATCAACCAATCACAGCCCGGTTTGAACGCCGGGAGCCAATCGGAACGGAGGCAGGGCAAAAACTGCGGTAATCTTCTTGTTTTCCGGTGAATGGGAAATCAAACGTAGACAATAATAATATGTTCAAAAGAATGTAGTTTGTGATAAAATGAGAAAGTGATGAATACGAACCCGCCATCGTTCAACAGTCAGCATCTTGAAATATTACAGGACACATCAGTGAACAGATGAGGCTGTAACATGTTTGGTGCTGGAGAGCAACTTGCAGGTTGAATTTCTGACTAAATGTATTATAGTTATATGGCTGTGGTCTTTCATATGTGTATGAATATACATTTACAACCAACTTCAGTGTCAAAACTAGCACTGGATCCATATTCCTTGTTGTTAAACTTGACCTAGCTTGGTCACTCTCCCTCCAAATTATTCATTTTGAAGTGGAAATAAAAATTTAACATCATGTTTCTACACATTGATTCACTGAGCTCTCCAACCTGCAAGTTGCTCTTTAAATCTGAATGTAAAGTTGTCAGATGAATAACCCTGTCGGGTTGGGAGGATACCTAGTGTTACATCTACCTGCCAAATTTCATACATCTAGGTGAAATCAATAGTGAAATCAATCAATCTGTTACACCATGGGACCCATGTCAAAATCCAATTTCACGCACTCCTGACAAGTGTGCCAATTTTCACAACTTCTTGAATAGCCCAAGCACCTCGTTTTCCCGCTCAAAGACACAATAATAATAACAAGAAACATGAGAAGGACCTTCGGTCGGTGCTCGGGCCCTAAATATATCTATTTCAAAATAAATAAATAACAGACCTAACTCTCACTGTATGTGAACAGGAAACTAGGGATGGACCTAATGTTTCAAAATAAAAGTTGATTCTACCCAAATACTACTTCCTGTCCCACACTTATACTTGTAAAGGCTTATTCCATCCAAATATTACTTTCTAGATTCCCAAACGGGACGAGACGTTAACATCCTTTGTGCAAAGTTCACTGGTGAACAGTGAACCAGGATTGTGTTGGAGATTCTTGGGATGATCTTCAGATCATCGGGGCGTTTGGGCCTTTAACACGATACACCCTCACCAACGGGCTGATCCAACCTCAGCTTGACCTTTTGGCTGCTTCTTTCTGCTGCTTCCGATGCAGCTTTGATGGCTGAGCTCTGGCCCCTGAATCTCAGGTCCCTCAAGGGTTTGGTGGTAGATGCTGCCACAAAACCTCTAAACCCGACCTCCACTGGTCCAGTTTGTGTGTCCCAGCCCCGACGTTGAGCTTCAGCAGCTAGGACGGCGTAACGCAGGTGTTTCCGCTCATTGGCCTCCTCCGCTGCCTCCTCCCGGGGCACGGTGAGGTCAGTGATGTAAACCGTCTTCAGGGAGGGGGACCAGAGCACCAAGTCGGGTCTGAAACCAGAAGTCTATTCTGCATTTCAGCTTTTAAATTTCTGTATTTTCAGCAACACTTTGCAATAAATTTCAGCTGTCATTTTCTGCAGGAAATGCGATCATCTATTTGTTTTAAAACTATTCTATTGCGTTTTTAGGTTGGTAGGAGTTCAACAATCATCACAAGATCATCGTCAGCATACACTCACCCTTAAGTAGTTCGTCTTATTGCTATGTTGAAAAAGCTCCATTACATCTCTCATTTTTAATTTTTATCTTCTTATTTACAAATTATACACAAATTCTACAGATTATAAGTGGCGGCCATCTTTGTTGAACGGTAATAACAGGTCACTAGAGGTCCTGGAGATGCAGGGTTTGGACATCATCTTTCTGATCTTGTGAGGAAACCACAGCAGTTTTCTCCTTATTTGACACATTTTGCTGTCCTTACTGGAGCTGTCCTTGGTGCTGTCCTCAGGCGTGTCACTGGAGCAGTCCTCGGTGCTGTCCTCAGGCGTGTCACTGGAGCAGTCCTCGGTGCTGTCCTCAGGCGTGTCACTGGAGCAGTCCTCGGTGCTGTCCTCAGGCGTGTCACTGGAGCTGTCCTCGGTGCTGTCCTCAGGCGTGTCACTGGAGCAGTCCTCGGTGCTGTCCTCAGGCGTGTCACTGGAGCTGTCCTCGGTGCTGTCCTCAGGCGTGTCACTGGAGCTGTCCTCGGTGCTGTCCACAGGCGTGTCACTGGAGCTGTCCTCGGTGCTGTCCCCCCCCCACAGGCGTGTCACTGGAGCTGTCCTCGGTGCTGTCCTCAGGCGTGTCACTGAGCTGTCCTCGGTGCTGTCCCAGCGTGTCACTGGAGCTGTCCTCGGTGCTGTCCTCAGGCGTGTCACTGGAGCTGTCCTCGGTGCTGTCCTCAGGCGTGCCTGGAGCGTCCTCGGTGCTGTCCTCAGGCGTGTCACTGGAGCTGTCCTCGGTGCTGTCCACACCGGAGTCGTCCAGGACGGGTTCGGTGCTGTCCGGTTCCTGCTCCTCCACTGCCTCGCTGTGGACCGGCTGTTCTGACAGCAGGTCCCGATTCATCAGCTTGAGGGGGGACAGGGGCAGGGGGCTGCCGTACTCCTGGAGTTTTGAGAGAAAACCAGTCAGTTATTTATATTCACCACAACCAGCAGTGAGAGGTGAGGAGCTGGAGAACAACTGAAGCCTGCCTCCTTGAAGCAGAAGGCAACATAGCAGAAGTCTGTCAGCTCTGCAGGTGATCCAACCTGGACGTCACCACCATGAGGGGATGTGTCCGACAGCAGCAGAGGACACCCGAGTTAAGTCCTGGGAAAGACTGACATATTTATCCTAACATTCACACCAAACATCACTGAAAAAAGGAAATATGTCATAAAATACAGTATATATTATTTTATTTGTATTAATATATATATATATATATATATATATTTAAATCTATGCTTCTTGTTTACTGCACTATCCACTTTGCTGCTGTAACATGTGAATTTCTCCACTGTGAGACTAATAAAGGAATATCCTATCTTATCTTATCTTATCTTATCTTACAAACTGAACTGTGACTAGAGAACCGAGCGGTTCCCATCCCTAGTACATGGACACCGCATTGACTCCTGGATCAAACATCAGAAAAAAATAAAAAAATAAAAGCAGAGTTTGCGTTTGTACTTTTTTGATGTAAGATTGACGCAGGCAAATGAGCGATGGAGCAAACGGAGCAAATGCATAGCTATTCTTCAATTCAGGGGAGTAAAATGATCTGTTTTTTCTATACCTACTTTTTGTCTCTTTATCACATCTGAAGGAGCAAAATTAAAAAAAAAAAAAAAAAAAAACACAGGTCTTTTAAGTGTTACATGGCTATTCATATTTTGCATCAACCCATCCATCCATCCTGCAACTGCTCATCCCATCTGGGATCACGTAGGGCTGGAGCCGATCCCAGCGGACGGTGGGTGAAGTCGGGTTTCACCCCGGACAGGTCGCCAGTCCTGACACAGACAAAACCATTCATTCTCACATTCATACCTACATTTAGAGCCACCAGTTAACGGTGACAACATGCAAACTCCACACAGAAGAGCCCCAAGCTGAACAGAGCTCACCACTACAGCACCATGCAGCCGCCATCCCTGCTGCTTTCATTATCTGGGATGTAGTGGAGGGGGTTTACTCGGGTTTTAGCTATCTAATTAGAGTCTGTCAATCTAATTCAAGAGGTTAGGTACATTACTTTATTTATTATTATTATTATTAGTATTATTTATTTATTTTCAAATTATCTTCCAAGTTAACTCCTCCATTTTAAAACTCAACCAGGCACCATGGATGCAGGTCGACACCACGGACTCACTTGGAGAAAAATGAGGGCGGATATGTTGACTCCTCAGCTGAGGAAATCCCAGACCAGCCAACTATTTAGTAAACACTATGATGAATTAAAGCTGCAGGCAGCGATGACCGGGCGGTACTGGCGGGATGCCGGTCAACACACCAGTACATTTGAATGTCCACCGCATGCTGCGCATACAAGTTACATGTCATTTTATGCTGACTGAGCAGCACAGGAAACAACCTATTGCAATTTTTCACCACTTCCTGTGTCCACCAGGTGGCGCTACAGAACACACACTAAACATCCATTGTGTTTCACATTGTCCAGTGTGGATCACACATTGTAAATCTCATGTGAATCGGATGATTTTTGTCACATAATGCTGATTTCCTGCTGCCAGGAGGTGGCGCTATGACTACGATGTCAAGTTTGGGGCAGACTGGTCCAAGGACAGTTGAGTTACAGCAGTTTGTCATTCAATGGCGAATCTGACCGAAACCTTGCCGACCTTCGGTCAGTGCTCTGGCCCTAATAATAATAATAATAATAGTAATAATAAATGAAGCGACTACAATAGGGTCCTCGCCGATCTTCGGTCAGTGCTCGGGCCCTAATAATAATAATAATAATAGTAATAATAAATGAAGCGATTACAATAGGGTCCTCGCCGATCTTCGGTCAGTGCTCGGGCCCTAAATATGTCAACAAATATCATTTCTGTCCCCCTTTAACTTTTCATCCAACACCAGCATCAGGTTGGTCTTGCTTTCCTGGAGGACGTTACTGGTTACTGAGCCCGTCTTCTCGAGTCTGCGCTAGTCGTGTGGAATAACATGTCTTTTAAATATAGTGTGATCTGTAATTCTGCATCTGAGTCTCTTGTTTTTAAGGTCTTTAATGTTCCTGAGAGCCAAACGTCACTTTTTTTTTTTTCTTCCAATCACCAGAAATGGCAAAAAAACTGAGCTAGTCTGGTCTTGTTGTCGGTCAGCGGCGGTGGCGGCGGCGGTGGCGGCGGCGGTGGCGGCGGCGGTGGCGGCGGCGGCGGCGGCGGCAGCGTGGTGTGGTGCGTTGCATCAGACATGGAGCCACAGGGCTGCTGGGCTGCTCAGGATCTGGCTCTGTGGGGCCACAGCAGTGTTTATGGAGCCGGGCTGGAGATTAGCATGACTACACACACACACACACACACACACACACACACACAGACACACTGTCTGTTTCTCGCTGGGTTTCCACTCTCACACTGCTCATGAACACTTGATGTACCCCTCCTCTTTTTCAGGGGTCCCCTTATCGCAGGCCTGGAGACTGGAGCAGCGACACTATCTACAGATGTGGGGAGGATGTGTGTGTGCGTGTGTGTGTGCGTGTGTGTGTGTGTGTGTGTGTGTGTGTGTGTGTGTGTGTGTGTGTGTGTGTGTGTGTGTGTGGCAACAAAGAATGAGATTGAAGTGCCAGCGGCTGACTTGAAAAGGGTCAGAGCGTCAGATATGGCTGTCGCCAGCGCCGTCATGCCTTGGAAACTCCAACACAACCCAACAAGGCATCGTGGCAGGAGTTCACTGCAGCCTTATCGCAACACACGCACAATATTCGTATAGCTGCTGCTCCTCTGCTGAAACATGAGCGCATCGGGTGATGACCACATGAGTCAGCTTTTGAGGAAACATTTTAGGGTTTGAATTTAGCCGCTGCCAGATTTTAAATTTAGTGTTTGGTGGAAAAATTGAGACATGTCAGAGGTCAAAGCAGAGCCCCACTAGTCAGGTCGTACATGTTTAGAGTATCACATGGGGTTACGTACAAATACAGTACATGATCACCAGTGTGTGTGTGTGTGTGTGTGTGTGTGTGTGTGTGTGTGTGTGTGTGTGTTTGATAAGGAGCAGGGTGATGGCGCCATGTTGATCCTCCTCTCAGCAGCTCTGCAGTAGTTTCCCATGCTGTCCACATCCTTTAATGAGTGTGATGTGTGTGTTGTCTGGATGGGTTGCACAGCTGTTTGTGTTTCATTCATTATTTCAGTCATATTATACACCTTAACTTTCATATTAGACTTGTATTGCACATATTTCTGTGTGTATGTGTGTATAACTGTATATCTTCCTTATAAATGTGATTTGTTTTTTTCTTTTCATGTCTTCCTTCAGAGCTTTTATACATATGCTGTTGTATTTTATGCTGCACAGTGGTGCAGTGGTTAAAACTGTCACCTCGCAGGTTTGAATCCCAGAGGGTCGCAGGTTTGAATCCCACCATTCTATATGTTTGCATGGTCTGCCTGTTTTGTACATTTTCCATATGTGGGGGCTACAGCTGCATTTCATTCTGCAACCCTGTATTTTACAGTGACAATACAGCTGAACCTGGAGCCTTGTGCAAAAACACATGAATTTAATAACAACGCATGAATTTAACTTGACACTGTAGGAGTCAAAATGATGCTGACATATACTGAGGTTGTAGTGTAATTCACTGTCGTAGTATTCCTTTATTTTTTATTGTATAGCGCTTTGTGCTGTTAGATGAAGTGAATGTTTATCAGACGCCGTCTTGGATGACGACGTTTGCACGGACGGTGACAGTATTTTTAAGTAGTGTGCTAAGACCTTGAATGTGTGTCAGAAGATTATCCTAAAGGCATTGGATATTATTGATGAGACATTCTTGCAGCTACATAAAATAAGCCTGACTAGCTGTTAGGTGATAACAGACACTTAGAGGTTCGTTGAGCCACGTTTCAGTTTTTTTCAGGACCTCTTTCCAGAAAAACCCTACAAGACATTTAAAGTTTTTGATTAAATAATACAATTATATAATGCATGAACTTACTTCTTGCTTCCCCTGTTGCCCTGTCAACATGTATTTGTGTTTTTTAATGTGTGTGCATGCAAGACTGTGTTGATCCAGTCAAAAGAAGCCTATCTGTAAGTGTGTGTGTGTGTGTGTGTGTGTTGTCTCCAGAGAGGGGCATTCTGATACTATTGTTAGTGAAATCTAATCTGTGTGTGTGTGTGTGTGTGTGTGTGTGTGTGTGTGTGTGTGTGTGTGTGGGTGGTATTGGGTTGGGGGTGGAGGGGTTTGGCCACCAGGGGATGGTGTGTGTTTGTGTTTGGACATTGTGCTGAGCTCGGGTCTTCAGCAGCCTCTTTCTCCATTAATGCTCCATTAGCCAAATTAGAGGCCTAATTGGGGAGGCGAGGAGAGCTCTACGCTCTTAAAGGCAGTGTGTGTGTGTGTGTGTGTGTGTGTGTGTGTGTGTGTGTGTGTGTGTGGGTCATTTACGGTAAAGGCAGACATTTAAAGGGACGTTTCATTTCAGACTTGAGGGCTCTTATCAGGGCCAGTGAATGGAGAAAGGTGCAACGTTGGATGAGAATTATTGGGACTCTTCGGTTGGATATTGGCTGGATCGGCTCTCCGACGACAGTCGCTGATGCTAATGGACCGTCTCAAGCCTTGAAGGGCCGGCGGCTGCAAATTTGATTAGCAAGTTATTAGCTAATTAGCTATCTTGTTGCCTTTAAAGCCTGGTGGTGGGGACGTAAACTGGAGGAGACACTAGGTAGTGTGAGGATGAGTGTGTGTATACACACAAAAACATTTTTCAAATCTTAAAATATTTTATATTATATTATATTATGTTATGTTAGATTCAACAGTCCCAACTAAAACCAAGAGACATTTTT
Organism: Pterois miles; assembly: GCA_947000775.1. Lineage (NCBI taxonomy): Eukaryota > Metazoa > Chordata > Actinopteri > Perciformes > Scorpaenidae > Pterois > Pterois miles. Next base: position 11,075,677 of record CAMQGK010000568.1, on the reverse strand, counting down.
TCTGATTAACAGTGCGAGAATATCTGTTTACTGTATAGATACAGTTTCTAATAAGTGCATTTGTTTGCATACGTCATATCTGGGTGCATGCCCAGTGTGTGTGTGCTGATAAGAACAATAAATCCTTGATCGGGGTGAAATATCCCAGACCCGGCCTCTCTGCTGAAAGTGCTCTAAAGTAGTTGGCAGAAACAGCCGCTCCATGATAAACTGTAAATGACTGAGAGTTAGCTTAACCTAATCCCCTCTCGTAGGAGGCCTGCAGGTCGCTCCAGCAACCTAACAGGTCCGAGTGTCTCCAGATCTCCACACCTCCGCACTTATCAAAGACTCGTATATCACACAGGTCTCTCAAAGCTCCTCTCGCTGGCTTGGCCCTGCTCACACAGAGGTAACAGGTGGAGGGAATAACAAGGGTTTATGTAAAAATACATCTTAGTTGCATCTAAATGTATAAAAATGGAGTACAGTATATGGAAGAACGTTTAAAGTTGTGTAAGACTCTACATCAACTCCCCAAAGTCCAAACGCAAATATCACTACATAGAAAACCAATGGAGGTGAGATTACCTGAATCCTGCTGCAACAGCTCACAGGGCAAATTCAGTATAATGTAGATGTTTTCATACTCCATACTTCATTCATTCATGTGACATTACTCTTGCTGTTTGGATGCAAGTAATGCTGTGAAAATGGACTGAATTTATAGTTGGCGGTAAACACAGAGGATGTTTTGATGTTACATTAATGGGAAATTAGGTGGTAAGTAAAGGTGTTAAATAGAATAATAGAGAACATACAGTAAATACATTTACTTAAATAAAAAAGTCAAGTTCAAGGTTTTTATTTTATATGCACAACTATTACAGGAAAGCAGTTATTGGCAATGAAATTCTTAGTGTCTCAGGCTTCCTCCAACAATGCTACTACAAATATATGACCCCATTTCATGCTCGTCAAGGAAGGCGCCTGGTACATTTACTCCTTAACTGCTCAAACTAACATGGATATTTAATAATGTTAAACAGACTACAGTCTAGAAAACAGCAGACATGTTGGTGTGATGTAAAGTGTGTATATTTACCATGGATGCATTCAGAGAACTGGCTACAGCGTCAGACGGCGTTCATTCCTGTGAACGTTGCTCAGTGGCACATGATGCCAAAACAGCTCAACTTTTACAGCTTTTAGGACATAATGATTTAAAGAAAGGATATTAGAGTGTTCATACCAGGAAGTTCATTCACCTAAAACCTCTCACACATCTCTGTTTCCCAGTGTAAATCTATGGGGAAAAAGTCTTTTTGGGCCAAATGGTGGGCTGCACAGTGAGCACTGGTTAGCACTGTTGCCTCACAGCGAGGGGTTCAGATTCAGCTCGGGGCTCTGCTGTGTGGAGTTTTCATGTTCTCTCCATGTTAGTGTGGGTTTTCTCCGGGTTCTCCGGTTTCCTCCCACAGTCCAAAGACATGCAGGTGAGACATGATAGATGGTGTAACCCTGGTCACATCACTGTTAAAGACCAACACTGCAGCAGGGACATCGAGCTGGTGGCCGTTAGTATGAGGCCGTATTATTTACAGAGGGAATTTACACATGTTATTATGATGGCTGTGTATGTTTCCCCCCTCTGCTAACGGTGACACAGCTTGTGATGTCGTCTATTCAGTCACTAGCAGGCTGCAGACACAGCACCCTCAGGCCCTCCTCCTGGTCTCTGGAGACTTTAATCATGTCTCTCTGTCCTCCACTCTACCAACTTTCACCCAGTATGTTTCATGCTGCACACGGGGCAGTAAAATCCTGGACTTATTGTATGCCAACTGCAAGGAGGCATACACATCATCCCCCCTGGGAAGATCAGACCACAACCTGGTTCATCTCCAGCCTGTGTACAGACCCCTGGTACACAGAGAACCAGCCGTCTCCCGCACAGTGAGGACATGGTCCAAAGAAGCTGAGGAAGCTCTGCAGGACTGTTTCAGCACAACAGTGTGGGAGGAACTCTGGGACTCTCATGGGGAGGATATAGATGGACTGACGGGCTGCATCACGGACTACATAAACTTCTGTGTGGAAAACACCGTACCAACCAGGACGGTAAGGTGTTTTTCCAACAACAAACCCTGGATTAATCCTGATATAAAGGCCCTCCTTAAGGAGAAGAAGAGGGCCTTTAGATCAGGAAATAAGGAGGAGCTGAAGGCTGTTCAGAGGGAGCTAAGGAGAAAAATCAGGGAGGGGAAGAACAACTACAGGAGGAAGATGGAGGAACAGTTGCAGCAGAACAACATCAGTGGAGTCTGGAAAGGCCTAAAAACCATCTCAGGCCACAAGAAACCAGACTCCAAGGCTGTGGGAGACCTAAAGTGGGTGAATGATTTGAACCACTACTTTAACAGGTTCAATGAGTCACCTACACCTGCCCCTCCCCCGGCCCAGTCCACCCTGCTGCTGCAACCTCCTCCATCTACCACTTCAAGACAGTGCCCCCCCTCCTCCTCCTCCTTCACCACCTTCAGTACAACAACAGCCCCCCCACTGACATCGACACCTACAGCTCTACCTATGGCTCCAGCAGACCCGTCACACAGACAACCCCCCTCTGCTCCACTACACAACTCTACTCCCCCATCCCCCTCCTCTGCCTCCGACACACAGACCCCCTGCTCCAGTTTGTCCTTCACAACACTTCAGGTGAAGAACCAGTTCAAGAAGATGAACGTGAGGAAGGCAGGCTGTATCTGCTCAGGAGACTGAGGTCCTTTTGGAGTGCAGGGGACACTATTGAAAACATTTTATGACACTGTTGTGGCATCAGCCATATTTTATGGAGTGGTTTGCTGGGGCAGCAGCATCACAGCTGCAGACAGGAAGAGGCTGGATAAGATTATTAAAAGGGCCAGCTCTGTCCTGGGATGCTCTCTGGACTCAGTGCAGGTGGTGGGAGAGAGGAGGACGATGGCTAAGCTGTCATCCATGATGGAGAAGGACTCCCACCCCATGAGAGACACCATCAGAGCTCTGGAGAGCTCCTTCAGTGACAGGCTGCTACACCCTAAGTGTACGAAGGAGCGTTACAGAAGGTCCTTCCTGCCTGCAGCTGTTAGACTCCACAACCAGCACTGCTCCCAGTAGACCACAAACACATTCACAACCAGCACTGCTCCCAGTAAACCACATACACATCCACAACCAGCACTGCTCCCAGTAAACCACATACACATTCACAACCAGCACTGCTCCCAGTAGACCACAATCACATTCACAACCAGCACTGCTCCCAGTAAACCACAATCACATTCACAACCAGCACTGCTCCCAGTAGACCACAATCACAGTCACATTCACAACAAACTCACCGGAAACACAAGTGCAATAAGGACTTCATGTACAATTATATCATTGATATGATGGACACATTTTTTTCTGTCTTTACTTTTTTCTATTTTCTATTATGTATATACTAATTTATTTTATTTGTATTTTGCTGCTGTAATGTGTAAATTTCCCCACTGTGGGACTAATAAAGGAATATCTTATCTTATCTATCTTATCTTATGCAGGTTAACTGATGACTCTAAATGTCCCGTATATGTGAATGTGAGTGTGAATGGCTGTCTGTCTTTATGTGTCAGCCCTGTGATAGTGGAAACCTGTTCAGGGTGAACCCAATATCAGCTGGGATCGGCTCCAGCTCGATGGATGGATGGATGGATGGATGGGCCCAATGGCATCATGTGACAGACACAAAAGATGTAGTACCACCGTTTGGCCGCTATGAAAATTGGCATCAAGGACCGCTGCTCTTCCCAGGGACTGGCTTCCTGACAGAAGCATTCATGGCTAATTATCATGCAACTGAAGGTATGGCCCACCACTCTGCCTCTTATTTCTCGTTGCCTTCATTGGTTGGGGTGGTTAGGTTGATAGTAAGGATATCATGGTAAGCCTATCAGAGGCAGAGTAGGGTGGGTCATTCCTTCGCCATGGTAGGAAAACATTTCCTGACCGGGAAGTTTCATGAGGACATGATTTGCCTTTGGCACATCCCCAGAGAGAGGGGAGATCATCCTGAATCCTCCAACCTAAAGAATGGTGCTTCATTCAGCTACAAACGGAGTTCACTCCGTCATGGAGTGGGAGGATGGAGGGGCTGGATGGGAAGGGAGCCCAGGAGTCTTAGAAAGACCTGGTTCAGATGAAGATTACTGGGAGCTTTACTGTGTGTGTTGCATTCTTCACTACATCCCAGGTGTCACACCTATTGATGGTCGATTAAAACATAGCTGCTTTCAGAAGACTGTGGCTCTCACTAAGCCGAGCTATCTTTCTCCTCACTGTTGAATCGCGGCCTTGTTTACTAAGAAAACAGGGCAGCATCCAGGTATTGTGCTGCAGGAGGTCCAAGCCTGGTGTTGGTTTGACCGTTGGACACATTGGAGAGACAGACAAGCAGGTTGTGTGGTCGCTCAGACTGGTGAAATGGTTTATCATTTAATGTTTGTGAAATATTCAGCTGATAAAAATTCAGTTAGCTGTAGAGTGTATTTAACATTTCTCCCATTTTCCACATGTACATATTGTTTAACGTCCCTTATGGTGATGCATTTAAACATACAGATATATGTCTTTTTAGTTTCCAATTTTTTGGTAAGCTTTTTTATGTTCAACAGTTTTATAAAAAGTTGAATTCTCAGTAGGAAAAAACCAAGATGCAGATTTAAAACTTTATAGCGAACATGGTGGGTGATGTCCTAGCTGGAAGATTTTCAAAACCTGATACTGGAGCTGCAAATCATTTTAACGTGTACTGTCTGAAATCAAACTCACATTAAAATACAAAAAGACACATAAGAGAAAAGAACGGAGCAAATGGACAAAAGACTGAAAACCAGCCAACAGAATGAAAGACACACATGCATGGATACAGAGGAAGCTTTATTTTGAAGGAAAAGACTACTTACACTGGTGTTCATAATTACAGATTTTAGAGTTGGTTTTTAAACATAAACGTCTAAATGTGGTTGACGGCTACATGATTATATTTATATAATTTATAATTTTTTTAAAATAATTTATAATTTTTATTTCTAATTTATATAATAAAATATATTTTTTATAAAATAAAATCACAACCATTCACAGGTTAAAATATCACTGTGCACAAATTAAAGCGAATCAAATAAAGTCATTCGTGTACTGAGGGGCGTGTGCACCCATCTCCAGTTAATCTTGACTGACATTAGAAACGTGACTGGTTTTGTGGACTTTATTTAGTGTGTCCTGTGTTGTCTTCAGCACCAGATGTCAAGCAAACACCAGATTTCTCCCACTCAGGTTAGCTGTTGTTCAGCCGTGTCCACGCAGCCAGCCTGCTTTGTTTCCTGCAGCTGGTTGGATTTTGTTCTCGCTGTGACCAAACCGCACCAGGGTTTGCCGTTGTATTTGGTCTGGACCAGAGAATGATTACTGCAGTCACAACTGTCCAAACGAGCCCTCCAGAGTTTGATTAAAATGGGCTAAATGTTGTTGTTATAATACTCCGCTTGCCCACTTAATCAGTGTTGCTCCAGAGGCTCACCGATGATCATCACCAGGCACATCACCTTCACTCCTGAGATGGTCCAGAAGTGTCTGAGGATGATAAATCAATGATTTTAATGGCTGCTGTAAGTCTTTACTGAGGATCTCTCTGGGGAGAACGGAGGCATGTGATGATCAATAATCATGTGATAGAGACGCGACAATGAGCACAAAATATTCTGATCAGATTTACATTTTTTTTTAGACTTAGCTCTGAATTTTAGCTTTTATAGATGTATTGTACCTTCTGATGGTCTCTTATTTTAAATGATAGCAGAACGTACAACATTTTTTCTTGTCAGCTGCAGCAGTTTGGGAATAAATGATGTTGTGTCCAAACTCTCGACATCTTCCTTTATAAAGACAACCTGCTCGGCGGTGGTTTGCCCTTGGCCGAGCCCCCGTCCCCTGGAAATCCCGTCGATATCCAGAAGAACCGGAGCCGCGGTGGGTAACTTGGTTACCGAGCCTGTAATTTGTAAGTAATAGAAGTTGTCCTGAATGAGGGCACATAGATATGGTCCAGGAAATGTTTTTAAACGTGGGAGGCAGGGCGGAAGGGGGGATCCAGAGAGAGCTCTCCACTTCAATCCTGGTAAACGGGGACAAACAGGATTAAGTTGGAGGTAGCGGGTTGGGGAGAGGGCATGCTTTCCTCTGGACTTTCAACAGCTCTGAGTGGATGCTGCCAAAGAGGCGAGGAAGAATGGTCAAACACACTCATTCTTTTAGCTGGGCTGGCCCGCTGTACCAGCAGTTCATTCTCCAGTAAAGATGATGTTGTACTTCCACCTGCAGTCCAGGGTTTTAGGAGAGATTGTGGTTGTTGTTGAGTAACTTATCTCTATTACTTGTGTATGCACCTGAACGTGGCCGTTCAGTTAAATCCTGATGACATTAAGAAGCTTCTCAATATGCAAATTAAACCCAAATGTGGCACATGCAAGATGGTGATGTCCAGTGCCGAATGACATCCCATTCGTTAAGCCACGGGTGCAGTAAGTATGTTTGGGGTTAGACAAAAGATCCCCGACTCAAGGTCAAATTACTAACTTCATCTGGCACTTTCAACTACAGCCGTAATGGTTTGTGTATTCCTGACAAACTATGTGGCCTTTCTGCTGTTGCATGTAAAGCCCGGTCGGCAGGACAAAATGTTGTCATTGTACATTTCTGCAAACTATGGATACGTGGAAAGTGTGTGCATTTAGTCAGACCAGGTGATGTCGTATATATATTGATATACTGCTACTGGAGTATATTTAACAACAGTTATGTGGTAAAATGAGTATAACAGAAGGCAGGGCTTTCACACAGGAGACCGCTGTACATGTCCCATGTAATCACTGACTTTATGCTTTTTATGTTCCGCTGTTTAACAAAACAATATTTAGCTTGTAATGTGAGCTTGTTATGTTGGCCGAGTGGCAAAGGCATAAAAACTGAGACAAATTTCAGTAAAGCAGTCCAGGTGTATTTATTTACAAAAACAGAAACTGACAGTCCAGTGCAGATATAAGTCCAGTGCAGGCCTGGTGTGGGAAAATAACTTAAGGAAACTAAAGGAAAAAATAATGGAAAAAGTAAATTGAAAAATATGTAGAGACACAGCACAGACAATGCCCCTTTAATGTTTGGGCCCTTACAGCTCCAGACTGGCTTGTCACTCATCAGGTCCGATCTCCACGGAACCAACCCAGGTTTTCCTCCTCTATCAAACTGGACCCTACTAAGACACACCGATAGTTATTAATAATCAATCACCCAAGTGGAGTATGACATCTGGTCCACAAATACAGCATTCAACATGACAGCGGTAGCTGCTTATTTTTGGTAGTTATGTCGCTACGGTTATGTTAATATTGGTAAGTTATTATTTTAACGTAAACCATGATGTTTTACAACGATAACCTTGAGTCGTGCGTTTCTGCAAATGTGACACAAGAATAAAACAAAAACAGATCAGGAGTGACGTATTTGATTAAACAGGATTTGTACTTGGAAAATCTTTCCTGGACAAACAGGAAAATTCTCACACACACAAACACAGATTTCTTTCTCAAGGAAACTTCGGACTTCTTTCCAAAAAATGTCTCCTCTCCCAGCCATGTCCAGCCGTGGTACAGTTATAGCAACATTTCACTCCAGATGCTTGTAATTGAATAACTCCATCCCTATAAAAGCAATTGTACGGTTATTATCTTCTTAGGGCCCCATTTGTGTGGAGTGGCACTTAGGAGCCGGATAGTCAGAGAGGCTAATCTCATATTTGGATTTTCTTAGTCATCAGATTTGCCAATGTCACTGCTGCCGCTGCCCATTGCAGTCGGTGTGATGATGATGGGTTCGCCGTGACCTCCTGACGGATGAGTCCCTGTATGTGAGTATCTGTGTGCTTCACTGGCAGGCGCTGCCTCATCAATGAGGTCACTATCGGGTGTGTGCGTGGCGACGCTGTCAGTGTGTGAGGTCGTTTAGCACATTTTCAGGGTTTGCGGGGAACCGTGGAGATGTTTGAAGGGGGGAAGTGAATATGGATGAGATTGATGGACTGCCAGGAGGAATCATTTTCCCAGAGCTGATCAATGTCGCCCAGTTAAAACCTTGTGATTTGATTAGGCTTGACCACTTAGCTGATCTCCCTCTCTGATTCTATGTTCAGCACATGCAGAGCAAGAACACTTTCCTGAAGTTATGATAATAAAGGTGCGAATAGACTTTAGGAGACTTCAGAGATAATAGAGGGCTGGCTGATTAAATTGAGTGGTTTAAGGATGATTCAGATTTATTAAAACTCGGATCTTATTTGTGTAGTTTTGTGCCTAATTTCTATCACTTTTGTTAACGTTTTGAGACGCACTGCTGAGATTACAGAGACAACGCTGCAACGAAGTCCGACAAGACGAGAAACTCATCATACAGGCTGAAAACAAGCAGACGTTTAGACAGATTAACTTGATTAAATCTGACTTGTTTCAGTCATTTTTCAAGTAAAGATGCCAAAATCTCTTGTTTTTATTATGATAAAATTGATTGAAAATAATTTGATACGATAGTGTTGATCAGTAATAAAGCAATGTGACGACGGCGCTGTGAAGGCTCTACTCTGACATTTTATTGACAAAATGACTGTTCACGGAAATAAGATAAAATGCTGAACTCATTAGTTGCAATCCTAATGTAAACCACTTTATTTGGAGGTATAACCAAAATGAGTGGACCTGAAATGTCAATAATGGCCCCTCATTGCATAGAGAGACACATAAAGATGTTACAACAGTTTGGGTGGCAATTTTACCATTCACCTTCATTTTATTTTGAAGTAAACTGTCTTGACAATCTTCTTCTTTGCAATATCAATATCATGCAATGCAATTACACTTTTATTACTAAAATTGTGCGGCGTTTATGTAACATGGCAAACAGAAAGGATACCACCAGAGACATGCTATGCTATGTCTCATGACATGCTAGCAGCATGGGGGGCTATCGGTGTCGGTCCACCACATCAGTCATCACTGGCATGACATGTTGTCCAGACATTCATGGTGCCCAGAGGATGAATCTGGATAAATTCACTGAATAAACTGTAAAAACTTTGGCTGCATGCCGGCACACTAAACTAAGATGTGACACAGTTTTTGCCTGCTAAACAACTGCATGTTAGCATAATGAACATGCACGACCATTTACCACAAAGCACCAGTGTGCCGGAGCACAGCCTCTCGGCGAAAACGGTGAAATGCATGTTGGGAGCAACCTGGTCTCATGGGAGGATACATAAATCCCTCATTATACGAACGGAGTACGCAGTTAAGTCTTTTCAAGTGTCACTTGTAGACCATGCAGGGTCATGCAAGGGGGGGGGGGGGGGGGGGGGGGGGGGTGCAGTGGTCAGTGCTGTCGCCTCACAGCAAAGTTTGGATCCGGCTTGTGGTCCTTCTGTGTGGAGTTTGCATGTTCTCCCCGTGTCAGTGTGGGTTTTCTCCGGGTGCTCCGGCTTCCTCCCACAGTCCAAAGACATGCAGGTTAACTGATGACTCTAAAGCCCTAACGGGATAAGCAGTTGCAGATGGATGGATGGATTTTGGTGGGTTGTTTTGATGGAATAACACAAATTTTAAGAGCAGGTTGCCATGTTGTTTCCTGTTTGAAGCGGGACCAGTCAGATGCATTCCACCACAGGGTACGTATTTCTTGTTAGCATGACTGTGGACTCTTAGTGTTGTTTAACTCATAGCTTATTTCCATGATCTTTCCCTTTAATCCAGCATTTATAGTTGCCAGACCATAACCACACTGTACATGATATATATGCAGATATCGTAGGAATAATTAAGAATTGCTCAAAAACATTGCCATTAAGCATAATCTGGCATCACTGTTGATGACAGTGATGCAGCTGCTGTTTGGACACATGGCTCTTTCTTGCCAGGTGGGTTTCTCATGTTTCTTTGAATTGCACAGGAGACGGGCGCTCTGACGGGCGCTCTGACGGGCGCTCTGACGTATTTCATACTCACATGGTCTCTGATGGTCAACCCACCACACATTGCCAACTTGTTCTGCTTCTCCTGCTCTTCCCGGGGGTGAAAGCTGTCGGAGGGCATGCTAGACGATGGGTGTCAGACTAAATAAACGCCGGGCAGCCAGCCTTATTTGTATGGTGTTAACAGTTTGACTGCAAAACCCCCCACCGCACCCCTTCAACCTGCCAAAAAGAAGAGCCCATCCGTCACGGTGAACCAGGGCCAGAGACGAGCGCCCACAAACTGAGGGATTTACAGGTAAAACACACACCGTGGATGAAAACACACAGCTTGTATATAATGTGGGTGTATTCAGACAGACACACAATGACAGAAGATCACGTGGATTCCAGCCAGTATTGATCTTTTAACATAGGATTATACGGTCTGGCTCTATAGGCTTAGCGGCCTTTAATTCCCTCACAGAATAGATAGACTGACTTTGGCTCTATACATATCTGGATCAATGCAAATCTGCTTTCACTCCAGCGGTTCAATTTTAAGCGAATTCCATTAGCCATAAGTAAAAGTTTTCTTGGGTAATGTGATTAGAGAGGAGGGG